>JAAEAF010003020.1:0-113560 GCA_011037195.1 Triatoma infestans
CTTATAGAGTACTTAAGTTATTCTCGTAAAATATTGTTTTTGAGAAATAAACTTCAAATGAGTAGTTTTTAGAAAGTATTTAAAATTTAAGTCTTGAAGTTGCTTGCATTTTTGGTGTTCCATTCATTTTTACTTTTTCTTAGTAATTATCCATTTCGAGTACTCCAGAAATATTCATTTTGAGACCCCCCTGTCACCGCTAAAATAGTTTTTTTGGAAATTGGTCTGTCAGTGTGTGTGTGTTTTCAGCATAACTCAAAAAATAGAAAATGACAGAAAGTTTCAAACTTGATATTTAGTTCAAATGCTGGAGCCAAATGGTTTGAGGGAGTATTTTTACTCACATAGGGTGAAACTTCCCGTATGTTTCTAGAGACGGATATTCTGGCGCAGAACCTCATTCAAGTCCCATCAGCGCGTCCTCGTCGCGGCTCTGGAAACATCTGCGCTCCACTTTTGTGGAAGCGTGGATGGCCAAGCTTGTGGGCGAACGCAGAGGGTAGACTTCGGGCTATTTGGGAACCTAGCACCCCCACGTACCTCAGCTACAATTACAGACTAACAAGTGCAGCGGTGCCCCGTCAGGAGTGTGAGTTGGTAGAAACTTTTCTGCCCCTGTTTGGATCGCCATAATTTATGTGCGGCCTGAATCTCTTGCAGCGAATTCTTTTGCTGCGGAGCCTCCGTGGGAATTCATACTGCATCGCTTACACCTAAACGCCTTAACATTATACAATTACATAGTTACAGTCTTACACGCCAGCGGCACGTGCTGGTGCCACCCACATGTTTGCCGTGTGTGGATACCTGTGACGTGGGGGAGGGAAGTCCTGGTGGTTGAGGATGCAGGTTCTCGCTGGAGGCAAGTTTCCTTGGCGTGCCTTGCAGTCCAACACACCACTTTGGTTCCTGACTCCACTAAACAGGCTGCCAGAGCCTAACCCAGCTCTGATCAATCGACTAGCGTAAAGAACGCATGGGTGAGCTGCCGGGTATTGTGGGCCTTGGCTCACAATCCCTGGGCGCTATATCTCTAGGGTAGCTCTGGCGCTTCTTCAAAGCGTCCCAAATTGTGAGGCTCCGTGGAGGGTGGAGAGCTCTGGAGATGAATTTTTTATTTTATTTATCATATGTTTTTAACTTTAAATTCGTTAGCCGGAGGCCACCGGTGGTGGGGGTAATTCCTCTGTACATCCAGAGTCGGGTGACCAGGGCCTGGATGCACTAATGGGTGGGAATCTGGAAAAATATTCACAGGCAGGGAAGGCTTGCTTCTGGAGGAGAACGTGTCAGGAGGAGCCGCGGTGGACTTGTCCCTCTGCGGCGATTTCTGAAACGTGGTCAAAGGATAAAGGAGAGATATGCCAGGCAGGTATTTTTATTTTGATTTATTTATTAAGTTTTTTTATTTTTTTATTTATTTTTATTTATTTATTTATTTATATTTATTTATTTATTTTTTATCATTATTATTATTATTTATTTATTTATTTATTTATTTTTGTTTCTGCATGGTATCAAGTATGTCAGAAGTTCCATTTCTTACATTAGTTGACTTATCACTATGATTGACAGGGTAGAAATGGTTCAGGTTAACTTGCAGCATAGCAAAGATGCCACGGCTAATTTGTGCCGCTCTATTGCTGGGTTGCATACATATTTTACACTTATCCAAGAACCTTATGCTTATAAAGGATTGTTCGAGGTTTGAGTGCGGTCAATCGCAGGCTGTTTGTTGCGGATGGCGGGGACACTCCTAGAGCATGTATTTGCGTTAGTAGAGATGTCGGCGCCGTTCTACTCAAGACAGTTTTGCTCTAGGGATCTAGTGGCGGTGAGGATTACTCTGGGGATTGGTGGCCGATGTCTTGATGTGGTGCTGGCCTCGGCTTATTTCCCCTATGATCATCCCCCTTCTCCTCCGCAGGAATTAGTAGATTTGGTACGGTTTACGGAGTCCATCAACACACCTATATTATAGGTTGTAATGCAAATGCACATCATGTTGTCTGGGGCAGCAGCGTCATCAACATTAGGGGTCATGCTGTCATGGACTTCTTAGTGGGTACTGAGCTGGATGTTGTAAATATGGGCTCTGAACCCACTTTTGTAACCAGAATTAGAAGACAAGTTATCGATATTACTGTTGCTTCTAGGAATATTAGTAAACTGATTAGAGATTGGAGTGTAAGTTCGGAAGCTTCTATTTCTGATCACAGGATTATTAGGCTTAGTCTGGGGATTGATCTAATCACCATGGCTACCTATAGGAACCCCAGAAGGGCGGATTGGAATTCTTATTCTAGACTTCTAGGAGATAGAATGATTATCCAGTCAAGTGCTCTTGGTGATATTGGAAAGAGAGGCTGGTATTCTACATGAACACATTAAGTCTTCATTCGAAAAGACCTGTCCTCCCAAGTTGTTTAGTGGTAGTAGGAACCCCTGGTGGTCATCTTCGTTAGAAAAGCTAAGAAGACAAGTTAGGGGCTGTTACAGGAAAACTGTCCTAACCGATTCTTCGGAATCATGGGATAGTTACAATAGTCATAAAAAAGTATATAAATATGCTTTAAGGAAAGCTAAGAGAAACTCTTGGAGATCGTTTTGCGAGGGTCTAAATTCGACTCAAGAGACATCTAGGCTGATACGGATTCTTGGTAAGGATAAGGATTGTCAGTTGGGTACTTTAAGATATCCTGACGGTTCCTTTACAGGAGGAGAAATGGAGACATTACAGCTCTTGCTTAATACCCATTTCCCGGATAACATAAACATAAACAGCACTGCTTCACCTGCGGTTGGTGGAAGGAAGCTAGAATCTAGTGACCTGGCTACCGTGGACGAAGTAGTTACTATGGATAGAGTGGTTTGGGCTGTGCAAAGTTTCTCACCATTTAAGTCCCCTGGTCCTGATGGAGTTTATCCCTGTCAGTTACAAAATGGTGGAGATGTGCTGATGAAGGTGTTGATAAGGATTTTTAAAGGTTGTTTAATGTTTGGTTATGTGCCAACATTTTGGAGGGAAGTTTGGGTGGTCTTTATTCCTAAACCAGGAAGAAGTGACTACTCTGACCCTAAGGAATTTAGACCTATAAGTCTTATGTCTTTCCTTCTTAAAACTTTGGAAAGGTTAATGGATAGGTATATTACTGATGGTCCTTTGAACTAACATGCTTATTGTTAAGGCCACATATAAAATTAGAAAATAGTAAATAATAATAGTAAACTTAAAAATGATTGTCAACAAAATTAAAAAATTAAAAATTCTCTAAAATTTAAACTTTGTACTGTAAAATGTAAACCACGAACAACAGTCAGTAGTCGCTTAGAGCTTGCCCAGGGCACACACAAACACACGCATACACCGCTGTTATCTAGTCAAGTTATTCCAATCAACTTCTTCAATTTAATTCAGTTATTTCTTTTAATTTTTCTCCACATTGGAGCACTACAGCGTTATTCACTTCATGCAGATGCTTTTCACATCAAGAAGAAAACTGAACAGGAGCAAAAGAAAACCATCAAAAAAAAAGTAAGTGCACTTACATTTTACAAAGAAAAACGTACGAGTATTATTTGCGCATGCACAACTCTACCAATAGTTGGCAGGCCACTCATCGCTTCAATAACTAGGAACATTAGAACTACGTCGTAGCATAACTTGCTAGCACAGTGGTAGCGTGAGCGATTACCATTGATATGATATAAGTATAAAGCGCAGGTTCAAGACCCACTGTTGTTAGAGTTTTTCCGGTCATCCGATTTTTTGCCAACTCGGAATTTCAGCAACATATTTAATTTTATTTAATATTATTCAGATGACGGAATTGTAAAGTAAACAGAAACAGCACTTTAGAGAAAACGTAACCCCGCCTCTCCTCCAAAACTGCCTTCAAATGAATTTTCCCGGAGAAATGTTTTAAATAAAAGTTGTAGCTCTTTGTATTTGTACTTGATATTCCAAGTTTCAAGAAAATCGTCGGAGCCAGTTTTGAGAAAACCGTAAAAAAGTAATAAAATAGTAAAGTAGTACTTGGGTTGAAGAATTTTGGCAGATGACCCATTGTCGGAACCCATAATGATACCTAACCGGAATATGAAGTTTGAACTTTTTAAGATTTTTCGTATTTGAGCTCTGCCACTTTTTTGGACTCTGGGAACCTCAAAACTCGGTATCAAAAACTTGGCTCGATTACAATACTTCCTCTTACTAGGAGTAAGAGAAAGTAAAAACGGTTAACCAAAGTACGACATAACTGAACCATAAGGACACCAGCAGGTTTGTTCCATAAGGACACCAACAGGTTTGTTAAAGTTGTTAAGCCCACCGCTATACAAAACCTCTAACATAGCTAGCCCAAAGAAGAATAACAACTACTTGGTCTGGAACAAGAGTCCGAACCCCCGAGTATTAACCCACTTAAGAGTTACATAGTCCGAACAAATCGGAACAGAGCTCTAAACGGAAACAGCCTAAACTCTTCCACAAAAAAATCCTGTTCCGACCAAAGTCCTGAATCTAATTTCCTCACAACCCAAGCAAAATGTCAAAAGATGGATGGGTGTTTCTTACTCTGTCTCACAAACTCTACAGTTTAGTACTGATTAGGTAGAGATGTCTACTTAAACCACAATATCATACTGGGAGAGATCTGTGAAAGAAACAGCAACATCTCACTTATAGACCCATCCGAACCTCCAATGAGCATTTTAGACAGCCGACTACCTACTGAACTCACCCACAGAACAAATGCTGCGAAAATGTCCGTGACTGGAAGCTTGAAAGGCATGTGTCTAAAGATATACCAATAGCAAGCTCGAGACCAATGAAAGGGAGAGAGTCGCCTAATTTGGAAAATTATCTACCTCCTCGTTTCACATGATTCTCATATGACTTGGTACTCAGAGTAGGACAATATTCTTTAAAGAGGATAGCTCTTCCAGTCTTTTGGAACATTCAAATACTAACTTAGAGCGGAACATACAAGAACTCAGTCTTTAGAACATTCCAATACTAACTTAGAAGGGAACACACAAGAACTCAGTGCTTTGAACCCAGTGCATTCAATGAACTCGGCTGAATGCTTGTCTGGCGACTTGCATGAAGTAGAAAAACAAGTGTTTTTTTTGGTCAATCGGGACTATGAGTTTCGAAAGAATATTATGGGAGGAAACCTGTTCGGAGATTGAGGATGAAGGTTTTATAAACAATAAAAAAACAGGTAAAGTATTGCCTGTTACATATTTCTGGAGTTTTAAGGGTTTCGAAGTGTAACGAAATATGTAACTTTTAGTTCGATCGCCTGTTCAATAGATCCCGCTACATCCTAGGCAAGAGGATAATTAATAATTGTTTTTCAATCCGCGTGAAGAGCTCATAGACACAACTTGTAACAGAGACGCTTAACCGACGCCATGTAGAGACGTCATTATTTTATTAATTACTATATTAATTTTCTAATCTTGAAGATCTTTTGCTGTTTTAATTCTGAAGTTGTGTAACGGAGTTGTGTTCAGGTGTTGGCTTCTTCAATATTTAAGTGTTATATTTACTAAAAGAAGTGCTGTATTTACTTCCTGTGTTGCATCATAGTTACAGCCTCATTTCGTGATACTTTCAATCATTCTTTTGATCATTTAATTCATGATTTAGTGTCCATTAAGGGCCCTTATAGCTGTGGTGACAATTAATTCAACCAACTTCAGGCAGCGTCAACCTGGCAAATGCAAATTGCTTATATTAACTTCCTACAACCATCTATGAGTAAAGATAATTTTCCTATCTTTCCTATCGTCTATATCTATAACTCACTATTTAATTTTAGTTATTATAAGCTGGCAGATGCCACTTGTGCGATATATGAAATCACCTATAAATGTAATCTATCGTTTTTCTATTAGCATTAGTTTAAGGCTAGCGCCCACTAGCAACTTTTAGTCTCGGCGTTGAAATAGTTTACTCACTTGAAAGTTGCCCGATACATCTGACAGCGCCCACTGGCAACTAAATAGTTGCTCTGTATTCAGTATAAACATGGATTTCGTAGAGGCAGCATGTGTTCTTCATGTTTGTGCTCTCGTTTTTCGAAAGCAAAAAAAAAAGGAAACAGAAGATTTTGGATTCATCCAATAATCAATAAAAGACTTTTTCAACTCTCGCCTCGGTGGTCACTGGGAGAAATTGTTGAATGTAAAGAGCTATTGGATCCAGGACGCACTTTGCTGACTGTCCGATAAACGCACCCGCCTTATTACATTCATTATCTCTGTCCGCGCAATGAATTTTTGATCTTCGTTAAATTTCTTATACGAAGGGAGCAGAGATAAAAGAAAATATTTGTCTTCATCTCTTTTTTCCTTTAGAATCTGCAGGAAAGACTCTTCGGAAGACATTCGAGGAGCCTTCTTCCGATTAGCCGATTTTTCAATATACGTGTCTGACGAAATATTGATATGTCTTTCCTCACATTCTTCCAATTCATTTCCAAGATCATTGTCGTAATTATTAGCGAGATTGTTTGACATTGTTCTGTACTCAATAGAATCTCTTAACAATATTAGTTGTTCAAAATATACGTATTTGCGCGCCTCATTTCTACCAGCAGAACCAGAAGGTAAATTATTCTGTAATTCGTACTTTCTTCTGGAAAACGTTCTTAGATTTTTTTCCATTTGTTTTGCAATTTTTGCCCGAATATTCTCTTAATTTTGTGTTATATAATGCAGGTCGTTTTTGAATTTCATATATAAATAATTCTACATCTAGCGACATCTTTGTAGTTGGTTTGTTGATCTCAGACTAAACTATAGATCAAAGCAACTAAATAATTGCCGGTGTGTGCGGGCCAGTTTAAACATGCTTGTTCTATTTTCACCGGCAACAGTTTCATCACCCGCAAAATCGAACATGTTTCAATTTTTAACCACTTGTGAGCGCTTTCCCACAAGAAGTAACATGCTCTATTTCGGTGATTAAAAAGTTGCTTGGAAAAAGTTGCTAGTGGGCGCTAGGCCTTATACTCACTCAAATGTAATACTAAATTTGTTCCATTACTTCAAGATAGCTGGCTCTTGCTTGACTGTCTACTTAAATTACGTGTTCCGGTTGGACGTAATCTATTCACCACATAGAACGATTTCCTATTTAACGAAGTGTGAAAGGCTGTAACATTCCGAGGCAAGTATATACAATCCAACATTTCTTATTCTGCCTCAGTATCTAATTCTATAAGTACTTTTGTATCTTATTTGGTTTCATATTGTCTCAAACTCTAATTGTTCATCAGTTCTTCCTCAATTAGTAGTATAATAACTATTCATTCATTTTGCCAACAGATTCTCAGGTTCTACAATCTGCCTAATTGTAGTGGTCCTCCGATTGATGTGACAACATCTTCTAACTAGTAACATCATGGACAGCTCTGGAATGGATTGTTTGACCTTCGGACAATCGGTGTGATTTCCAGAGCTTACCCACTAGTCAGTGAGCGTTTTCAAGTCCAGTTGTGAGGCAAAGGGACTGGGAGGCAACTAGTTCTTCAATAAAGTTATTGTTATAAAGAATTACTTGTTTTCCTTTCTTTTGTTGCTGCACTACCCCTTTAACTCACTTATTTCAGCAAGACCTGCCTATGGTCTCCTACCGGAGTTCCTGTAGAGTTCTAATTTCCCGGAAACCAGATTATGGTACTGGATGAATGAATCTACTGGGCATACAAATACCTTTTTTGGCTTTTTTTTAGGTGAGTTTGTCTACACACCAAATTAAGTGTCGTGATCGGGGCCGGAAGCACATATTTATTATTAATATGTCATTGACAAATGTAAATTTAGTAGGTCCTACAGTGGATCTCCAGTTACTAGATACTCATAACCATTCTACTAAACCCGCCCACCTTTTATGGATGTTATTGACTATGTTGGAAATAGGGCTAGTGAAAATAAGCGAAAGGTTCCAAAGGATCCACAATAGACCTCTCAATGCAGTTCGCAGTAGAATGAGGCTTTGCTTTCCCCGTTTTCAATCTAATCTAAACGAAAGGTTTTATATTCGAGGTGGGTGAGTGGATTGTGGGTTCTGTGACTAGATGTATCTGTGTAGTTTTGAAAGTTTTTGTGAATTAAGTTAATTAGATTTGTAATTAGATTAGATTAGAATAGATTAGTTTAGTCATTTTGTAATTATATACGTTCTCAAATAATAAAATATACTTTATGCAAGTTACAGACCTTTTACTTTTATTGTTCGTATTTGATGTTTTTTTTTTTTTTGTAATATCTTGCATTTCATTAATAAGTCTTTTGTTATGATGTATTTCCTAACCTACTTTAATTAGGTTTTCCTCTTACATGCATATTCTGCTAGGGCACTTGCAGTTTTTTTTTTTTTTTTACTATATCATGTTTATGTTGTGCAGTCGTCTGGTACTCAGATTTTGATTGGTTTGGCAAATGTTTCAATTTTTTAAACGCCACTTTATACTGTGCTCTATTTTCAAAAGTTACAACGAGGAAATGTGTATGAACTAACACTTTTAGAAGAGTAACTGAAATTAGAAAAGTTTAAAGAAAGGAAAAAAGAGCTGCATTTATCCTTCATCGATTTGGAAAAGAAATACCACTACCTGGAACTCACCTGGAATTAAGTGGTAGTTTACAACTCAAATATTTGGTTTTTCAAGACTATTATTTACAAATAACTGTTCAATATTACAAAAGGATGTTAAAAGTGAATAAGATGTAGAATTATTTTGTCTTGCAATCAAAAAATAACTCTTCAGTTTTCTTTTGAGTTAATCTCTATTTTTCTAGAAATAATGTCCTGACCTAGAACAACTTCTTCAGAATTTAAATATGCTTCTGTTAGCACCAAAATATCAAAATCTAAGGAAGTAGAATTAATTATTAGATCAGAAAAAATTCGATATTAAACCTCGAAAGTTTTTGATAATAGCTAGTTGCTGTTAATTAGTTGTTGTTTTTATATGATTAGTTCACGATTAATAATTCTTAATTCAGCAATTAGTTTTTCTTAAGATAGCGTACTCTTTCAAATGGAGTACAGTATCTTGCTAAAAATTAAGTTTCTTATTTTTACGGTGACTTTTGTTTGAGACAATGAAGCGCTTCAAATTTTTGTAGAAAAATCAGTTTTAGAGTTCTAATTTTATTTGAAATTATTTGGGTAATGAGTGTTATTGTATAATTGGCAATAAAAACAAATAATAGTTTTAAAAAAATAATAATAATAATAATAATAATTGATAAAATGATCCATATTTTAGATGGAATTTGATATAACATTGAATTATATAGTTCAGCTTATCGACTGAATAAATTTGTAAATTGGATATCGAGGAAAGATCAAAGAAAAAGCTTTTGTTACGTTCCAAACCGTCTTCAGGATCTATTACATGAATCATAAATTAAGTTACAAGGTTATATGATTGTGCAAAACAGTCTCAGGTTATTTAACAAACTAATCAAATAAGGAAATAAGAATTTTACTATATATATAAACATATAAAAAAATATGGGTTTCTCAATAATTAAAAAACAGACTGTACCAACATTCTCTCTCGACTAACGACAATCTTTTGACTTAAAAAAATACCTCCATTCTTGTCACCAGTACCAATAAAAGAGAAAAAAAAAATAAAATTTATTGGAAATGATTTACATACAAAAGCAACATAATACAATAAAATTAGAACAGATAACCAAGAAATAACCTAACAAATTTTTACAATAATGTCTATAGTAACTCCTAATGTTTGTTACCAACTTAACGGCTGTATTTCCCTTACTAGTATTGCTCCCATATACTCGTACAACATAATACAATCAACATTAGAACAGATAACCAAGAAATAACCTATCAATTTTTTACAATAATGTCTATAGTAACTCCTAATGTTTGTTACCAACTTAACGGCTGTATTTCCCTAACTAGTATTGCTCCCATATACTCGTACAACATAATACCTCTACCCTAAAATCATCAAACAAGTTGTGATGATACAGCTATTATCTGTATTTAATGTTTTTTTTTTGTTTTTTTTTAATAAAAAGACTTTACAATTGCATTACCCTGAAACTTCGTTATATATCTCATTTGAACAGGCTCTGAAGAAGGGTACAAATATATTTGTCGAAAACTTAGTAAACAATAGTTTTATTTTCTTTGATCGCTCCTCCACATTCGACCCTTAAATAAATTTAAAATAAATAAATAATCATCAGAGACATTTACCGTGATAGCCTGCTTCATTTTGTGGTCATCGACCGGTTTCGGGCGTTCGCCCGTCTTCAGGATAACACAGACTTGATGTCTGTACAGATTTCAGTAACACACACTGTGTGACAAACTGAATTTGCTCTGTGCAAGTCTGTGCTATCTCACTATATGACAAACGCATCCTGAAGATGGGCGAACGCCTGAAACTGGTCGATGACCACAAAATGAAGCTAGCTATCACGGAAAATGTCTCTGATGCTTTCCAGCTCTGCGGAACCAATCACCACAACAACATAAATAAATAAATTTAATTACATTATTGCAAATCTTAATACACATCAATACCTAGCTTTAAATGTCACATATATTTCGGCCATTAGTGAAAATTTAATAATTAGAACCATACACTCATCAGCATTTAATAATATTATTCATTAACATTATTCGAAATCAATTGAAATTACGATGGTGACTGAACAGCCCGAGGGTTATTTAATTAATTAACACTAACTCAGATATAGACAATAACACGAATGATATTAGTTAAGAGAATTTAATATTAAATACTTGCTAATTTATTTATCAACTCTTGTAATGTTTTATTTTATTTATTTATTTTTTTAAATTACATTTATTTATCAAATATATAGTGAATTCTATGTAAATCATTTGGTCATTCACATGAATTTCGTTGAAAAAAAATTAATCTAGTTGGAATTGTAAATAATGCTGCGCAGTCTGTAAATAAATTGCAGTCTTTTTTTTATAGTTTTTCACACTGAGATAAAATAAATATTAAGCTAAAAAATTTAGAAAAATTTAGGAAGTAATGCTCCAAGATTTAATCTTATCTCTAAGGGGAAATACTAGTTTTTTTTACTTTCCTTTCCTCTTAGCAAGAGAAACTATTACGATCATTACAAATTTTCTAAATTGAGTTTTCATTGCAAATACAGTTTTGAGGTCCCATGAGTACGTAAAAATGCTTTTAGCGAATGGTCTGTATGTGTGTATGTGAACAAAATATGTCAAAAACCAAAAAATCACAGAAAGCTGAAAGTTGGCCTTCTCAGTTTTGATACTATAAAACCGTAACTGATACAAAGATTTTGGGGCAAAATCCTTCAAGCAAATCTGTGTGCCTTTAATGAATGTTTTTGTTTTTTCAATTTTCACGATTTTCTCAAAAAATCTGGTTTGAAACACTCACACAACTTTCTCTTACTCCAGTTCTCAAAATGATAATTGACAAATTTTATAGTTTGTGTACCAAATTTAATGAAATTCGTCGAAAACTGAAAAACTGTTCAGTAAAAGCGCACTTCCGGTTTACTAATTTCCTTGAAACTCGGAATTTTGGCCATCTATATATTTCTAATTAATTATGTTTGGATGATAGAATTGTATAATCAAGTATGATAGCACTTAAGAGAAAAACATAACCTCACCCCTCCCCTAAAAGTGCCAGAGAGTTTTCCCAGAGAAATGTTTTAAATAAAAGTTGTAGATCTTAGCATGTTTAGTTTATATAGAACTTTGAAGAAAATCGTCGGAGCAATTTTTGAGAAAATTGCGAAAAAGTGAATAAATCATTTAGTAAAGTGGTAAAGTAAACGCAACTTCCGGGTATCCGATTTCTTTCAAACTCGGAATTTGAACAACATATTTAATTCTAATTAACATTATTTAGATGACAGAATTGTCTAATAAACTGAAATAGCACTTTAGATGGAAACCTAACCCCACCCCTCCCCCAAAAGTGCCCTTCAATGCATTTTCCCGGAGAAATGTTTCAAATAAAAGTTGTAGCTCTTTGTATGTGTGGTTGATGTTAAAGTTTAAAGAAAATCGTCGGAGCCATTTTTGAGAAAATCGCAAAAAAGTAAAAAATCTAACTAGTAAAGTGGTACTTCCGGTTGAGGAATTTTGACAGATACGTAGTGTCAGATCCATGGTGATACCTAAACGGAATATCAAGTTTTAACTTTCTACGGTTTTTCGTTTTTGAGCTATGCTGTTCACATACACACACACACACACACACACACACACCACACACACACAGAGACCATTTGCTAAAAACCACTTTTTTTGACTCAGGGGACCGCAAAACGGATATTTCCGGTGAAAACTCAATATCGAAAATTTGACACGATTACAATACTTCCTCTTACTAGGAGTAAGACAAAGTAAATAAAAAGGGCTCGACAATTTTCTTGAAACCCGTATAGTTTACCTATTCATCTTTATTATTACATAGATAGATAAGTCTTTATTGATACACTTTAAACTCTTACATAAAAATCAAATTACACAGAATTATTATTTTTTTTTTTTTTTTTTTTATCACAATTTACTCATAATCCTTCTTGTCCACTATTACAATTATATAAAGACAAACTCAATGGCCGAGGCCGTCTGAGGAGCCTATTCTATTTTCAACCTAAACTAAACAAGCAGACACAAGAAAAACCCTTCACATTAAGATAAAATAACATCTTATCCTGTACAAAATAAAAATTATGTCACTCAATTTCGGTCGATATAGAAAAATCAAATTAAAATTTAAAATAAATGTAAAAGAAATAAATAAATAAAAAAAATAAGATAAAAACTAAAATTTAAAAAACCAAAAAATAAAATTCGTTCCCTTGACAATTATACTACGTACTGTCTTCATATCATATAATATGATATTATTAATAACAACAAAATATTATTTTGTATTATTAATTAATATTATTTATAACAGCAAAAATAATAATAAATAATTTAGATTATAATAATGCTAATAAATAAGTTCAGCATCTTTTCCTTCGATGAACGTTTCCAGTAGAAAAAATACATCAAATTGGGTCACATACTCTATAAATTCCAAGTAATTTTGTTTCCCTTTCATACCGCCAATGTTATAAGCCAAAATGGATGGAGAATTTTTAATTGTATGGTATATATTTTGGTTTCTTCTTTTCTCATGTATCCCTTCGACTCAGACCTGTCAGCAGACTCTCAGCGCGTGTCCGGTACCTCAACTGTCCTAAATTGGTTCTTATACTTGTAGCACCAATTTTATTTTTTTTCGTTGAAACACTCTTATCGCTAATGTCCACAGCAACAGGCGCCTTTATGATTATTATTATTATTATTATTAAAACTGGGTGCCTATTGGCCTGGGATCTAAGCTGGTGTATCTTTTATTCTCCCATTTCCTTCCCCCAAATCATCCCCCTAATTAATCTCTCCATCTCTCCCTGTTAGTCTACCGGTTTGTCTACAATATCCTAAAATATCTTTCAGCTCCAACCTTCTCAACCAGTTCCGCGAGAGTGATGCCCTCCCAAATACATGAAACCTAGTACCAGAAAAACGGGGACACTGTCATAAATAGTGATACACCGTTTCCCTAACTCCATCATCACAGTTCTGGACATATGGGACTAGACGTTCTCCCTATATTATTATGCTAATGACTAGCCATCCATGTGTGTCCAGTCACTACACCATCAAGGTCCTCAGTCCTTTCCTACTAAAGAGGCAGGAAGTAGTCTGAAACTCCCTGCCTAGTCCCTTTGATAAATCTTTTAGCTTGGAGGCGCCCCTGCGTGTCCTCCCAACATTTCTCCCCAAAAACTCTCGTCTCCCAAAGTCTGATCTGACTATCAGAGAACCTCTTTGTGACGGCAAGGGCTGGCTTGGGACCACAGAAAGGTAAGGAGGATCCTTCCCTAGCCTATTCATCTTTATTTGAAATATTTCCCGGGAAAAATGATTTTTTTGGGTGATTTGGGAAAACAGTAGCTTCAAGCTTTTTCCTCTAAAATACCACTTCAATAGAATGGAAGGTAATGTTATAAATATATAGCAATAATATTAATATATGTTAAACCATCGGCAGAATCCCAAACTTGAAGAAAATCACGTTAAACGAAAGTGTGAATTTGCAGAACAATTTTTTTATAAAAATTTTTTTTTTAAATTTTTTCGAAAACTTGTTTTCTTTAAACTTGAAATGCTGACTGCATAGATATAAAAGTATCACTTTTACTTGAAATATTTGTCCAAAAAAAATAATTATTGTACGAGTTCTTGCGGAATTTGTTGGGTTAAATTTTGAAATTGTATTTGAATTACTTCACTGTTTTATTGGCACTGACTTTTAGACTACTATGTAACCACTCCGAAATGACTAAAACTTATTGTTAAAGTGTGGATGCAGCTAATTGTCGGCATAGCTACTAGAAAGCTTTGCCAATAAGCGGGGCTTAACATCCGTTTGGGTTTCACGTCTAAGTTGTCGAACTATAGCTGAACCAACTATACCCTCACCAGCCTACCGACTTATAACCCCCACCCTTTCTACATTTATTTTAGAGTTCTGCAAAAAAAAAATGCAAACATTAAAGAATAGAAAAGAATAAGTTTATTTACAAATAACATCATAAAAACAATACTTTCTGAAAGAAAGAGGTTTCAGGCTCCAGTGCCTATAATACACTCTACAAGCTTTCATATTCACACAAATTAAAATAAACATTAATAGGTTATATACGGAAAAAATAAACTAAAAAAAAAACCACACACTAAATTAAAGCACAATTTGCTTAAGCCTCTTATGCTTATGTTTTTTATAATTCAAAGAACTTAGATTGTAGTTAATAATGATTGCTATATGAGCATAGGGACCGTTTTTTCCCAAGAGGTGATGAATTTTTGTGTGAGATTATAAATAGAAGTTGATATGCTGGCAATATCAAGTGCAGCATGCATATAATCGATCCAACCAAAAGCGATGGGAAAAGATCCAACCAATCTGAGACATTTGTTTTGGATTCTTTGTAATTTTCCATAATTAGTAGGACAAATGTTTGACCAGACAGGAGCTGCGTATAATAAAATTGAACGTATGTACAGATAGTATATTAATTTTTTTGTTCAGAAAATTCAAATTAGAATTTCTGCTTAAGAGTGGAAATAGGGTGCACATGACTCCTATAGATTTGTCACATACTGTATTAACACGTTTTGTGAACGTCAGCTTTGAGTCTAACACCAGCCCGAAGTATTTAACTTCTTTGGCCCAAGGAAGGGTATTTTCATTAACTTTGACAAAATGGGTCAGATGTGGCCTACTGCATGTAAATAAAATTGCTTCAATCTTAGTATTATTTGGCCTAATTCTCCATTTTTTTTTTTTTAAAGTAATCAAAGCTTTTTTGAATGGCTCTGGACAAATGGTTGGCTATTGTGACAACTCGGAAAGAGGATATAGTGTAGGCAGTATCGTCAGTGAATAGACAGCAGTTTGACTTTTGATGTTTGTTCAAATTGAAATTGTGCTGAATCAAGTCAGTTACTCTCTAGCTAACTGTGCAGTAGTCGAGTGTTTAGGCCGGAAACCAAACTGACACGATGACAATAAACTGTTGCAGTCAATGAATGAAGTAAGCCGCTTAAGGATAATTTACTCAGTCAGTTTACTAATACAAGGAAGTAAAAGATCGGTCGGTAAACACTAAATAAGGATGGAACCTTACCGAAACATTAAAGAAAATGTGTCAACTTCATCAATGTACGTATTAACTGCACTATGAGATAGAAATCGTTGTGTATGTTTCACATCAGAATTTTTTTTTTGTATAAAGTTTTCCTGCGTTAGCTAAAAGGATTTGGGCGACCATTTTTGGGGACAAGGAGAGTTGAACGTAGGGACACATGCACAAGGTTATTGTGAGCGAAATGTTTATTGATAGAAAAAAAAAAAATTCAAAAATACCATTTGTATGTATAAATAGATGTGTTCATATATCTATCGGTCTGTATTTGTGTCTGTATTTGCACATTTTAAATAACTATCTCTGTTTAGGTGTTCCCTTTTTTTGTATGTATGTAAGTTTTTATATTTAGTGTGCGTCTGTATAACTCTATATATATATATATATATATATGCTTGTTTGTCTGTAGTTATGTAGGATGTTTGTGTATAGTATAATTCCTGATTGGGCAATCCCCTCGTATCAGGGAGTTTATTATTTACTACATATTCCTACATATATTTAGTATCAGAGACATTTTCCGTGGTAGCCTGCTTCATTTTGTGGTCATCGACCGGTTTCGGGCGTTCGCCCATCTTCAGGATGCGTTTTTCAGACAGTTGACAACACAGACTTGCACAGAGCAACTTAGTTTCACACTAACTCCACGGAAAATGTCTCTGATGCTTTCCAGCTCTGCGGAACCAACCACCACAACATATATTTAGTATGTTACATCTAACTTTGTATTTACTCTCCATTGATTTAATACAATTATTTATATTATTTTAGGAAATAAACCAACAACTATAGGACGGCTAAGAATGATAAAACAAGTAAAAAAAAAAAAAAAAAAAACTGGTGTGAAACACTCACACAACTTCCTCTTATTCTAGTTTTCAAAAATGTAATTGACAAATTTTAGTTAGTTAGTGTAACAAATTTAATGAAATTCGTCTGAATTCGTCGAAAACATAAAAAAGCGCATTCCGGTTTACTAATTTTCTTGAAACTCGTAATTTTGGTCATCTATTTATTTCTAATTAATTTTGTTTGAATGGAAGAATTTGTATAATCAATTGTGATAGCACTTTTAGAGGAAAACATAAACCCTCCACCCCACCACACCCCCTAAAAGCCCTCTTAAATGACATTACCAGCAGAAATGTTTCAAATAAAAGTTGTAGCTCATTATATGTGTGTACTTCAAATTCCTAGTATAAAGAAAATTTGTTGGAGCTGTATTCGAGAAAATATCGGAAAACTAAAAACGCATTTCCGTTCATCCGATATTATTCAAACACGGAATTTCAACAACATATTTAATTCTAAATAATACTATTTTGACGATAGAATTGTGTAATAAAATGAAATAGCCCTTTAGAGGAAAACCTGATCCCAACCCCAACCTCCCCCAAGCCAAAGAGCCCTTAAATGCATTTTTCCGGAAAAATGCTTAGTATAGTTATTATAGATCTTTGTATGGATAGTTTAAAGAACATCGTTAGAGCCTTTTACGAGAAAATTGCGAAAAAGTTAAAAAAAAAAATTCAGTAAAGTGGTACTTCCGGTATAGGAATTTTGACAGATAACGTACTGTCGGATCCCATGGTGATACCTAAACGGAATATCAAGTTTGAACTTCCTACGATTTTGTGAGCATTCTTTGCATTATATCGGTATATTGACTTTAGATAGTGGTCTTCTATTATACGATAATGTTAGAGTAAGAATTAAAGATAAAGATCTTTTGTTGCTTCCTTTTCAAGTTAATCAGTAATTTGGTTCCCACTTGTTCAATTCTAACTTTTCACCCACTGAAAGTAGATGTGGCATACTGGTTAGATCTCCAGTTCTAACCATGTTTAATGGATCTGCTGCATAGGAATCACAGTCCGGGTTCGCTAGAGATTCACATCGTTTTGTTAAAAGACTGCAAAGGTCATCGCTGAAAATGTTGAGAGCGTTTGAGGTAATTTTTATAAGCGTAGTACATATTGATAGTAATCTCATTTTAACCGAGTTTAACCATTGGTTCTCTCTCAAACCTTGCCCGCGTGTAACTTACAGAATCTTTTGCTTCCATCTGTAAATATTTCATAGAAATAGTCTGTAATATCCAATTGAGTGTTTTCGGGAAAACGAGAGAATACAATTAATTCATTATGTTAATGGGTAGATCTACTATTTTGTCTTAATTTGAAGACTATTTGGCTTCAAACATAATTACAATTTCACACACATACATACATATATATATATTTATATCTAAGTATATACACGTACACATGTAAGTATATAAATAATGTGGGATGTTGCAATGATAGAAATCTACAATTAAATAAAAGGTATTGGTGCAGTAGAATAACAATGTTGCTTCAACAAAATTTCTACCCTAATTAATACAAATTACTATTTACTAATTTAAATAGTCTGGTGAATTATTAATAACCTAGATTTATAATAATTAAATTATTCAGTTATAATAATAATTAAACATAAGATATTATTAGTTTATATTAGAAGCACATTGAAATTAAAGTAAAATATTAATATTTAATTATAATAATGAGTCATATTTATTATAATATATACAGTGTTATTTATGTATGTAATACATATTTATACTGTTTTACTAGTGTATATATATATATATATTTTTTAGATATCCCCACAAAAAATAGTCCATTGGGGTTAAGTCCGGAGATCGAGGTGGCCATTGGATCGGACCATGAGTTCCTAACCACTTTTCGTGGAAATTTCTGTCCAGGTAACGTCGAACAACTCTCGCATTATGTGCCGGGCAACCATCTTGTTGAAAATACATATCTAGCCGACGTTTTAGAGGAACATCTTCAAGCAGAACTGGCAAAATGTCTCTTAAAAAAGTTAGATACCTTTCACCAGTTAAGTTCCCTCTGTAGAAGTATGGGCCGATTAGTTGGTTTCCTAAAACTCCACACCAAACGTTTGTAGAAAAAACAACCTGATGGCGTGTGGCGAAGGTAACTTGTGGATTTTCTTCAGCCCATATTCTAAAGTTCCAACGATTAAGAAGGCCATTGTTGGTAAACATTGATTCATCAGTCCATAAAATTGTGCATTTTTTGTGGGGATATCTAAAAAATAAAGAGTACAGTAACCTTAATCCCGTGCCTTCAGTCGAAGATCAGGAACGTCGAATAACTCTAGCCTGCCTAGATGTTGACTTTGCCACCTAAGTGCTGCTACAAACAGAGCGTGGGAGTCCAGAGCTTTGGCTTGCCTATCCGTTGATAGTGTCCAGTTTGAAGAGCTTCTTTAAAGAAAAAATAAGGTAATTTTGACATTAAACTGAAATTTGTTTTTCATATTTTAAATTACCATAACTTTTGAAAAACCTAACCGATTTTAAATTTTTTTTTTTTTTTTTTTAGAGGCTCAAGTACTATAAAAATATGCAAAAAAAAATATAATGTTCCATTTGAAAAAAAAAGTTGGATGCTGTATCTCGGGATATTGGGGTTTAAAAAAATGGATCAATCACTGAAAATAAACTAGACTAAAAATGATTAAATACGTGTTTTCTATTTTTTCGAAATTTCCCGCCGTTTAAAAAAAAAGTGGGTGGAGCATATAACTCTGGTCACCCTATATATATATATATAAAGAGAGAACTGTTTCTCCGCAGTCTCTCCCGCCCCTATACATGCTTTTAAAAAAATTAATAAATTGACTACCCTAAACTTACCTCAGGCTCTCAATAACCCAATTAATTGTTTTTTTAACAGTCCGCTAAATTGTTAAGAATATGGATTTCTTTTATCTTGACTCCAGGGATCTGCAGAAAACTGCTAAATTTTAGTTATTCCATGGCTCCCATGACTACTAGTTGAGTAGCTAGGCGTCAAGTCTACCAGAAAAAAAAGCTTTATTATAAGATCAAGATATGAAATATAATTTTCACAAATGAGAGACTATGTATTTTGATTTGTATTAATATTATTATTTTGGAAACTAGAAGTTCTCATGAAAAAATGGTTGATTGGTTCATAATATTGTGAGTTCATTGATGTAATTATTATGTTTAGAAAACATTTAACATACAATTGTATCAACAAATTATTATTGAGCCTTCAAGCTTTTGGTCAACAAAAGTTTTTGACTCATCTCCATGTATAGAGATATATAACTCGATTCTTCGACCTATCTACTTTACCTATCTGATTTAATGATTTCTAAACCCAAGAACCTCACATCATCTTATAACCTCTGACCGCTCCTACAAACCTTCGTCCGTTATTGGGAACAACATTAAAAAAGCTTCTTATTAAACGACTCTATCCTATTCTTGATTCTTGAAACATCCTTTCCCAGCATCATTTCGGTTTCCGCAACACTCATTTCACTATTCATCAGTGTCATCTTTACTTAGAATTCATCGCTTCTTATACTGGAGGGACAGCAGTGTTGTTAATGTCCAAAAAAAGGATATATATATTATAAAAATATTTAAATTGTATAAAATTTGGGCGCGTTTACCTCCCCAACACGCGGCATAGATTTTAGACATTTTCACGTCAAAAATGTCAACTGAAGAGCGGCAAACTTAGGTATTTCCGATCTATTTTCAAATCTAAAATTTAATAGGAGAAGGTACAAATATGATTCCAAAGCAACAAATCGATTTATAACTGTAGTACGCAATCTAAAACTTCCATATAACAAATTCAAATAATTCATAAAATTTGTAGTTAATTTTTTTTTTCTAATTATGGTGAAATGTGCAATTGATGATTTGGACAAAGATAATGGTGATGTGAGACGACAATAGAAGCAAGTTTATGGGGAAAGTCATTGGCCAAAAAGATAGGGTAATGATTTGTTTGTTCTTCACCGGTATAGTAGACACGGAGCATTAGGGTAAATAGCTGTTGCATGTGCCAGTAAATATGAAAGTGGTTTAAGCTTTTTCCAAGGAATTTGTGGTAAGATCAACACAAGATTAAATGAGTAATATTTTTAATTTTTCTTTTTGCTTATTTTATTTCAGTTTAACACATAAACCCGGACATTTTTTTCCGGTGGCGCCATTTTGGCTGTAAGTGTGAGAAAAATATTGATTGATATGTTAAATATTCAATTAACAAAAAATTTCACTTATCAATTTTTTCGTTTCCTACAAAGTTTTACAATGCGTAGGGGGTATTTGTATTATGTACTAAAAGCTAAAAATATTTACACTATTATTGAAAAATTAACGCAGAATTTGTAAAGGATGACGCTTGAACTTGTTTGAACATGCATATAATTATACTTCTCTGCTGAACAGAATAGCATTAGCACTTCAGTTTGTGTTTTAGAACATACATAGACTTGCTTAAAAAAAATATATAGATATATTTTTAAGTGGCAGCAATTTGTCTTTTTTGCCCGAGGCTACATAACCGCTAGAACGGGTGCTGCATGAACCACATTCAAATTTTTCCGTCTAATTTTTACCTTGTTATATTATTTTGTATTGAAATCTAAGAAAGTTGAACTCATTATGGTTTATTTAATTTTTAATCTACATTGATCCAATGAAAATATTTAATCAAATTTCTTTATTTATTTTTAAAACAACTTCCATTTAAATAATTAATGTTCTCTATATGTATTTTATTACATAATTTTAAATGTATTTCACAATAAATTTATAGTTGTTTTGTGTTTTATCTAAAAAAATATTGTTACTTATTACATTGTTAACCATTATTCTATAGATTCACATGCCTTGAAATTACAGATTATTGAATCAACATAAAATAAATATCGTTATATAATAAAATATTAATAAATGATATTTTTTTTTTTCAATTACTCTATTAAAAGTTCTTCTAATTGAGAATGATAAATAACATCGATGTTAACGTAATAAATAAATTGCAAACTATAATTTGATACATTTATAATAGCCAAGTTTAAATATTGATATTAAATAAAAATTGAATATAGATTAAGTATCCAACATCTATTACAAAGAAATAGAATTGAGTAAAAAGAAATGCCGACTTAATTTCATATACTCTGCTTGTAAATAATGGATTATAAGCGGTCAATTTAAAGATAATAACAGTAATAAATAATTTCTTATCTTAGGTGAGAGTCCGATTGCCTTTTAACTCTTTTATATATATATATAAAATATATATGAATGGTTAGGTAGATGATAAATTTCTTTAGAAATGAGTTCCCTAACTACATTATATTACACATTTTTGCTTTCTTTCTCTATTGTAAGTAATCCTCTTGTTATTTTACAGCATCAAAAAATCCATTTAGATGATAGGCTACTTTTACTGTTGCAGCTAGTGGGCATAACGGCCTTCCAGTTTCCCTCATTTTCAGCGTCAACTTTATGGAGATATCTGGTCCCGAGTAAGTTTCACATTTAAAATTTTCCATCTTGGTTGCTTTTATTAACATAATTGATAAGAAAATTCAATAATTTATCTATTATTTAAATCTATTATAATACAATTGAGTACGTATAGCTGAAAGAATGGTGTGTGCGTGTGTGTAACAATGTATGTCACAAAAAACAAAAAGAATCAAATTAATGCAACATACTTATTAATGCTGGAAAAAAAGAAATTAGCATTGCAAATCTTGTTTTAATATTGTACTATAAACTATCAGTCTAATAATATAATAACATAATATTAACACTACATAATGTTTGTTACACGAAATAAAACATAAAATTCTTATCATTGTTTTGAGTTAAATGAAACAATAACAACAATAACAAACAACAACAAAAATCTGACATTTTTTAAACATTAAACCTATTCAACTTATTTACAAAGAAATAAGAAAAAAAAAATTAAAGTTAATCTAATCTAGAACTCGGGGCCTCCGTAGGGAAAGTTCAGTACTTACGCCACCATTAAAAAAAACGCCAAGTCTGAGGCGAGTCAAATTGCTGATCTTGGATTCGGCACCAAAGTTAGGAATCGAGTATAATGTTCGCACTCTCCAAGAAGGTGAAACGGTGTCTGTCCTTTACTTCCTTCTGGCCACATTTCCTACATAGTGGAACCGCAGAGAGACCCACTATGTTTAATGAATTAAAAATAAAATTATAAATATCAAGCAGGTGGATTTCATTTTTTTTTAAATTAGAATATTTTCTGGTGAGCATGGATAATATTTTAATAAGTATTTATTATTCTTATTATTATTATTCAAGGAAGGGGAGGGCAAAACCCTACGCTATCCAAAGCCTCCCTGGGCCCATATAGCTACTCCTAAAGAATAACAACTACTGGGTCTGGAACAAAAGTCCAGGCCCAGGTTTTACCCATCTAAGTTTCACCACAGACCGAACAAATCGGACCAAAACCTTAAAAGGACATAGCTTAAGATCCTCTACCGATATCCTATTCCGGCCGAAGGTCCTAAACCTAATCTCCTCACAGCCCAAACAATCCGTCATCAGATGCATGGGTGTTTCCTCCTCCGTCTCACAAACTCTACAAAAGAGGTTAGGCATGAGTCCCATTCTATATAGAGATGTCAGTAAATAAAGTATTTATTTCTGTAATTCGAATATTACCGGCAGTCAATAAAAATGTGACCCAAACGCACAGTAAAAAGTTCTCATTACAGTTAATTTCATATCGTTCACCTTTAATGTACATTATTCACTCCTTTAATGTACATCAGTGGGCCATCCTAACTAGACTACTTAACCTAATAATATGAAAAGGTGTATTAAACATTACGTAGGAATCTGAACTATCTTTTTCGACAATAATTTCATCACTGAGTACTTAAAAATTGATCTATTAATTCTTTTTCTAAATCTGCACTAAGTAAATTTGTTGTTTAAGTCAGTTAGCTTTTAAGCCTACCTATGAAAATTCTTTGTCACATTATTTAACAAGCACCGCCGTTATTAATATCTACATTGTTACGCTCCGAACTCCCCACCCACCCTATGAAAGTTCCTGTATGTAAAGTGGCTGAAATAACAATGCCTCGCCACTGAGGCAACCAATAGCTCATACAACACGGCCCCTATCTTCTCAAGAATCGGTCACACTTCTAAGCCATGCACAAGATTCCTCATTGCGGACGTGGACAAACTAATCGTTGGGGAAGTGTTGTCCCATCACTATGCGCTTGCTTCTCGGTACACATGCAATAAACGGCCATACGATCTTCTTAGCTGTTACAACGCACTTCTGCGTAACGCCATGGCCACACATCTCAAGTGATCAATTCGTTCACCTCTCAACAACAGTGTGGCACAACCAAAAGTGCTGATTGGTTTCAACAAGACGCTATATCTAGAGCATTGAGCTACTGTATTTTTCAAGTGCCTGTATTCAGTCGGTGTTATTGAATGCACATTTATATAAGGTTTTATAACATTGTTCTGTTTGTTAAGATGATAATTGTAAATATCCCCCAAATTCGCTTAAATCACTAATACTTGAATAATGGCCAATTAACTGATTTTATGAGGCTATCTTGCCTCTCATACAATTGTTTGACTCCTACCATAAATATTAGAGTAAAATTCTTATTGGTAAATTAATATTCATTTCAATTTGCCTAACACCTTCGCTTGCCGACTCTAAACACAAATTTTATTGAAATACTATGATAATTCAGATTTAGATTTTGTTGAAGATATTTGAAAATAGTAACTGTAAATTAGAATAATAAAAGTTATAAATTAATTTTTAACAGTATTACATTTCTATTGTCATTAATTCGTATGAAAAACAACCGATATGAACTGGCAAGGTGAGCAATGTTCCACAATAAATTTCCCCTGTGGCAGATTTATGGCCTTCCAGGGCTGTTTTGCCAACGGCTTAGTTTAGGTTTTTATTATTATAATTTATAAGGTTGTATTTATCTTTTCTGTCTAAATACTTTCATGAAAGCTACAGGATTCCAGGATTCTATCTTCATAGATGATAATAATAATAATATGTAATTAATTTGTAAGGGAAATGAGAAGGAAGGTGGTAGGGATTATCAAACACTTGACAGTTCTAATAATAGGCGTTTAGCTTAAGGGCCTTCTGCATAGATGAGTAGATCCGAAATTTGCTTTTTGAAGGAAGCTTGACACTATCGTACATGAACAGAAGGTGGTGACAAAAGTTTTTGTGCATAATACTGACCTTGTAGCCAGACAATAAATCCTAATTGTTGATATTGTTTATATAATTTATATCCATATTTACTTGAACTAATTATATTTATATATCATTTGTTATAAATGTTCTATAAAACCAGCTTTATAGACCATTCTCATTTGTTATATATTTCCAACGTCCAAAAATAGAAAAAATTGTGATTCGCTGAAGAAATTTGTGCCGTGAAAGCAGACGACGTAATTTAATGCTTTGAAATACAGCAGCGTTTTGTTTTAAACATTTCAAAAATAGGGATATCAGCCTGCAGATTAGCCAAAATCAAGACATCCTTCCATTGCTGTTGATAGAAATTGCTCGAATGTATGAAACAGAATACGTATACTATAATGCGAGGATTATCTACGGTCATTGGAACTTCAAACCCCATTTTGAACGAACCGCCATTTCAGTAAATGGATGTCCAGAATTTTGAGACCAACATCAGACTAATCAAATGTCAGAGCGCCAAGTCAAACAGCGTTCCATGTGTGCAAAAGGTTTGTTTGGGAAAAAATCATGTTTTGCATTTGGTTGCAATTTGGAGGTATTTTGTTTTTTGAGCTTGTCCCAGAAGACAAAGAAAGGCATTGATTCTAAAACTACGTACTGAATAGCCGAATAAAGTTTGTGAAGTCTTAAAATCAAGGATCCCTTTCTAATTAACCTAAATAATGCTATTCTGCAACATGATAACGCTCCCTCCCTCCCATTGCCTGCGGTTTGACTCAGATAAAAATTAGAGTATTGAAGCGTTTTACCTCATCCTGCCTATAGCCCCAAAATTGTACATATGATTACGGTATTTTCCAGTCTATGGCTCATTTTTTTCATTTGACTGGATTTTGAAAATTATGAAGCAGTGTGATTAGGATGCGAAAATTTTTATCGCCTCAAAATCAACGAAATAGGACCGCCATCAAATTCAAATGTTTACAGAAACTTGGGTTAAGGTGGTAGCAAATGAAGATTCGAAGATTCATATTTTGAAGAATAAGATTCAAGTGAGCGTTTTCACATATTTACTTTTAAATAAAACTGTTTTTATGCAAAAATAAATAACTTTATGTAACTTTTTAAATACTCAAAATGTTTGATTTCAGAACAAATTAGAATAGTAGGAGGAAGGCCAGCATTGGAAGGAGAGTGTCCTTATCAAGTGCTTATCAGAGCATACAAAGGAAAAGAAAGTTATATATGTGGTGGATCAATAATATCGGATCGACATATTCTAACGGCTGCACATTGTGTCTATGGGTAAGTAAATGCCAAGATTTAAATTTCAACACTGGAAATTTATAAATCAATCAATTTCCGGCAGAATAACTAAACTCAAAATCTTCTTTCAGTATGGATTATATGCTAGTGCAAGTTGGCAGTAAAAGTATAATATATCAACCAGGTACACCGATATTCTATATATCACCTAAGGAAGTGGTCATCCACGAGGAATATGACCAGAACTACATGAAGCATGACATAGCATTAATCATTTTAAAGCATAAACTACCTTATGTGCCAGGTATTTGCTTGTCACTTGTAGATTTTGCTTCATTTCAACAAATTCATCTAACAGAAATTTTCTAGTTTTTTATGTTAAAAATGTTTTGTTTATTAGTGAGAGAAAGTAATGGTTGCATTTACTTTTTATCACTTGTGATTAAAAAATAAACCTTCACTCACTACTTTCGACATAATACATAAATATAACACATAATAACACAGTTGTAGAAAAAAATTCCTTGTCATGAAAACTGGCCCAGTTTTCTACATTTTTTTTCATTCTACATTGCTATGAAACTTGCCATCCACGTAATGACTTCTTGAGGGGGGACTAAACAAAACAAAACAAAAAATCTGATGTTTCGAGATCTGGTTTGAAAGGCCGATATAATAGAACTTCCTAGCCAGATTGTTCAGCGTGTTTCAAGCAGCGTTGATTGCGCTTTATATGGACGAATATTGTTCTGGAATTAGAGTACGTCTTTTCATCTGAGAACTAGAGCATTTTCATGATAGACGGTTAACTTTATTTGCGAGATTCAAGTGATTGGAGTTGAAACTTTGGATTGATCAATTTGCACGCACAATTTGTTTGACTATGTTAAAATTGATTAACCATTTGTACAATTCATATTTCTTAAGCAATCTCATATTGCTTAAGCAATTCGCAAGTAAATTTCACAGCGGATATAACTCGCTAAGAAATCAAAGTTCCCTGTTTGTTTTTTCGAAATGCAGATATCTAGGACCTTGCCAATTGAATACTGAAACACCGATCAGTGAAATGGTAGGCCAATCAATCAGCTGTTTTAAAATGATGACCCGGGGTGCCAACTTATGAACTGAAAATATCATTATTTTTACGTGAATCTTTGATTTACATTTTTTTTTTTTTGTTATTTACGGAATGGCATTTGTAGTTGAACCAGTATTTCAGTGTAGTCACGAAAAAAATGATAAATAAATTATTAAAGTCAAACTTAACTGTAGTTAGATTTCAACTGAAACCGGGCACATAAATGGAATATCAAGTTAAAGCTTAGTATTAAGATTTTTTTTTGTTTTACTTTTTTACTCATACAAAAAACACACACACACAGACATACATA
Organism: Triatoma infestans; assembly: GCA_011037195.1. Classification (NCBI taxonomy): domain Eukaryota; kingdom Metazoa; phylum Arthropoda; class Insecta; order Hemiptera; family Reduviidae; genus Triatoma; species Triatoma infestans. The sequence goes on from JAAEAF010003020.1 coordinate 27,560, forward strand.
TATATATATATAAATACGAGGGTCATTCAATAAGTAACGATACAAATCGCTGCAGCTCAAAAACAATTTATTTAATCGATACAAAACTTTGGCTACTTTCAACTTATTTATACACCTGTCCCATCGTTCTTCTAATTTGTGTATGCCTCTGACATAAAATTCTTTGGGTTAATCTCGAAGCCACTTTCGTACCTGAATTTCAGCTTCTTCTTTGGATTGAAAAGGTTTCCTCCGTAGAGCCTCTTTAAGGGGTCCAAACAAATGGAAGTCCGATGGGGCGTGGTCTCGGGGCTGTAGGAGGGATGTGGAAGGATCTCCCGCCCCACTTTTTGAAGTGTTTCTTGAGTTAACCGTGCCGTGTGTGGGCGCATGTTGTTATGAAGCAAAATCACACTTTTAAGTCAAGAGTTCACTTATTCTGAATAATGTTATGGACAGTTCCAACACTCGCGTGCACTTTTCTTCAGCTATCAGTTCAACTGTAATATGCCTGATGTCCTGAATTAATGGGTTGATGCGAAATTCGAGGGAGAAAGTTGCAACTTTAACCGGTCGTCCACTTTGTTGCTCGTCACAGACGCTTACACGGCCACTTTTAAACTGTTCTACCCATTTGTAAACGTTCGAACGGTTCAAACAATTATTCCCGCACACTTTCAACATTCTTTCGTGGATTTCACTATCTTTTCATACACTCTGCAACTAAAAAAAAAAATGTAATCACTGAGCGTTGTTCTTCCAAAAGTGCAAAGCTTGAACAGACTCGCCATTGTTAACTGAATACATTTTTGAGCTTATGCTTACACCAAATATGTACTCTCAAAGAGCTGATTAGAAACTAAGTACAAGGATGCCAACTTGACGTACTGAAACTATTGTATTGATTAAACAAACCGTTTTATGAGCTACAGCGATTTGTCTCGTTACTTACGTGTGCAACTGGTCACCAAATACAGTTAATACAATTATAAAATTGCAAGTGTATTGATATTCTTGGGAAATTTTAAGAATTTTACTCAAGTTTAACCGAGTTTCTTCAAATCTGTTAAGTTTAGTAATGCTTTTAATGTACTTTAATACCGTTAAACAATATTACACCAGAAGTTGCACTTTAGAGGATACCTCCCCCTTCCCAGAAACCCCCTCAAAAAAATCAATTTTCTCAGGAAATGTCTTTCAAATAAAAGTGTTAGATCTTTATGTATATGTTGATAGTAAATATGGATTTTACAGAAAATCGGTGGAAGTAGTTTTTGAGAAAGTCGCAAAGATTAGGAAAAACAAAAATTACAGTCAGTAAAGTAGTACTTTTTGTTGATAGATTTTGTCCAAAACCTTCGTGTCAAAAAGCGGTAATGATATCTAAACAGAATACCAAGTTTGAACTTGCTCTGATTTTTCGTTTTTGAAATACTTATGGGACTTCAATTAATCAGTAAATAAACTTTCAGAAGAGCATTTAAAAAAAATAAACTCAGAATTTTTAATTAAATTCAATGTATAGCTGAAAGAATATAAATTAAAAACGACCTGAAAGAAGCGTGACCTTCAATTTCCTCAAAAAAACACCTCCTAAAATCAATTTACTTTGAAAAATCTGGTGTGAAGCACTCACACAACTTTCACTTACTCCAGTTTTCAAAATTGTACCTAATTCGACAAATTTTATGGTTTGTGTACCAAATTTGATGAAATTTGTTGGAGTTCGTAAGAAAACGGAAAAAAAAATGTTCAATAAAAGTGCACTTCCGGTTTACTAATTTTCTTGAAATTCCGAATTTTTGCCATCTATTTATTTCTAATTAATTTTGTTTTGGGTGGTAGAATTGTACAATCAACTACGATAGCAATTTAGAGAAAAACATAACCCCACCCAATTCCCTAAAAGCCCCTTTAAATGACTCTACTTGGAGAAATATGTTTCAAATAAAAGTTCTAACTCTCAATATGTGTAGTTTACATTCCTAGTTTAAAGAAAATCGTTGGACCCTGTTTCGAGAAAATACTAGAAAACTGAAAAAATTCATTTCAGTAAAAATCGCACTTCGGGTCATCCGAATTTTTTTCAAATTCAGAATTTCAACAACACATTAAATTCTAATTAATATTATTTAGCTGATAGAATTGTATAATAAACTGAAATAGCACTTTAGAGAACAAACCATCCATCCCCCTGCCCTAAAAGTGCCCTTAAATGCATTTTCCCGGAAAAATGTTTCAAATAAAAATTGTAGATCTTTGTAAGTGTAGTTGATATACTAAGTTTAAAGAAAATCGTTCGAGCCATTTTGGAAAAAATGCAAAAAATGAAAAAAAAAACATTTAGTAAAGTGGTACTTCTGGTTGAGAAATTTTGACCGCTGACCTAGTGTCAGATCCCATGGTGATACCTAAACGGAATATCAAGTTTGAACTTTCTACGATTTTTCGTTTTTTTAACTATGCTGTTCACATACATACATACATACGCGCGCCCGCACACACACAAACACACAGACCATTTGCTAAAAACCATTTTTTTGGACTCAGGGGACGTCAAAACGGATATTTCCGGTGAAAACTCGATATCGAAAATTTGACACGATTACAATACTTCCTTCATCTTACTAGGAGTAAGAGAAAGTAAAAATTAGTTCCAATAAAATTGATACGTATAAAATATCAAGTTCAAAGATATTCTTTTGTATATTAATTTATCGAAGAAAATCGCAGTGGAAAACTGGAACAAAAAAAGAACACTTTGTAAAGGAGCACATCCGGTCAAGTGATTTTCATCAACCTCCCATATTATGTCCATGATAGGATTGGATTACATAATATACAGAAATGGTACTTTAGAAGAGGCTAGCCTGGCGCCAAAAAAAAAAACCCTCCTGACAAAAAATGTTTTAAATAACGTTTTACTCTAATTAAATGTGTAGTAAATAGTTTATCTATCAAATTTAAAGAAAAATCGTTGGAGCGATTTCCAAAAAAATCGCAAGGTACTAAAAAAATCGCTTCTGTATAGTGGCAGTTATGGTCCACTGATTTTATCCAAAAAAAACCTTATTGGTCGGTCGGATCTCTTGGTTGAACTCAAACGAAATTTCAAGTTGGAACATTCTACGACTTACCGTTTTTGAATTACACAAACACACACAGAGATCAATTTCCAAAAACAACATTTTTTGGACTCAGGGCAACTCAAAGCATGCATTTCCACTGAAAATTCTATATCAAAAACTTTGATTCTATCGCAATAGTTTCTTTTATCAACAAAACAGTAAGAGAAAGTAATAAATAATAAAATACAAATCTAATATTTTTTAAAAAGTAATCTCCATGTAGAAAATCAGGTTAAAAAAAAGTTAATTTAAACTAGCACATTTCTCTCATGGGTTTTGTAGTAGAATATTAGAATAGCAATTTTGTGAGAGTATTTTAGCTTTTTATTTTTATTTTTTGGATTCAACATTATTGCAAAAAAAAAAATGCGTAGTTCAACATATATAGCATTGCATTACGAAGAAAACAAAATTCTCCTGGATAATGATAAATTTTAAAATTTATTATTTATAATTTAATTCCAAAATTGATTATTTTAAAAATCTGGTGTGTATGAAAACTCATATAACTTTCTGTTAATGCGAGAAACATAAGCGTAGAAAACAATTTTACATTAATGGAAGCTGCTCAATTATATTTTTAGTTGCTCATCTATTACTAATTAATCAAAAGGTTGACATTAACATTATTAAAAGATATTTAAATTAGACAGTAAAAATACAAAATATTGAAATACATAATTGATGGTGGAATGGTGGAAATTGTAAACTTGCAAACTTTAGAAACAAAAAGTAAATAGAATAAATAAATATTGAAAAAAAATGTAATCCTATTTAAAAGACACTACGTGCACATTTACAAAATTTTGAATGAAGAAATTAGCGAATCTCTTATTCACTAGATGCCTTTTCACCAACTTCCAACATCCCCGCTCTCTTAATTTCCATTTATTCGATTCTTTAAATAATCAATTTCCAAGTTTGAATAAGGTGTATTTTGGAGAAAGTTTAGTGATCAGATCTGTCACCATTTCTGTCTTCTAGTCTAGTGAGTCTATTCCATGATAATATTTACTTGTTTTGCCAGTAATTACTGCAGTAAGTCATCATCATCATCATCAGTGGCACTACAACCCTGTTAGTTGGGCCTTGGCCTCCTCGATCTTATTCCGCCAGTCGTCCCTCTCTCTTGCAGCCGCCATCCAGTTCCTAGTACTTCCAGCTGCCTGGCATCCTGCGTCACGCTATCCAACCACCTCAGTTTCGGTCTCCCAATCCTCCTCTTGCGGTCAGGGGCTTCCTGTAAAAGCTTGTATGGAATTTTTTCCTGCCCCAATCTCGCAACGTGTCCAGCCCATCTAAGCCTGTTCAGCTTTATCCAGGCTACAATATTCGGCTCCTTCATCAGAGCATACAGCTCCCTGTTTGTTCTACGACGCCAAGTCGTGTTCTCACGTATTGGGCCGAAGATTTTTCGCAGTATTTTCCTTTCGAAAATTAACAGGCGCTGCTCATCTGTTTTTATGATGGTCCACGTTTCGGAGGCATATACCAGGACAGGGCGAATAAGAGTTGTATAAATTCTTAACTTGGTTGCCCTGTCCAGCATCTTACTTCTCATACGCATATTGAGACCGAAATAACACATGTTGACGGATATAATCCTGCTGCTGATCTTATTTGAAACATTATTGCCAGCAGTTACTAAAGATCCCAGGTATACAAAGCTGTCGACTTTCTCAAAGCAATAGCTGCCAACTCTAAAAGGGCCTTCAAACCTTTCATCATTTGTGAGAAATTTTGTTTTACTCTCGTTTATTAGAAGGCCCATGCATCTGCCAGCTTTTTCTATTTCAATGAAAGCACTTCTCACAGCATCGGCAGATCTTCCCATGATGTCTATGTCATCAGCATACGCCAGGAGTTCTACGGATTTATGGAATATAGTTCCGGTGGTTTGTATTCCGGATTTTCTAATAACCCACTCTAAAGCCAGGTTGAACAATAAGCAAGCTAACGCATCACCCTGCTTTAACCCATTAGAGACTTGGAAGTTTCCTGACATATCCGACTGAACACGCACAGCACAGATGACAGAAGACATAGTCATAGCGACAAGGCGCACTAGCTTAGCTGGAATGATGAGGTCTACCATTGCCTGATAAAGCTGGCTCCTATTTATACTATCGTAGGCTAATTTAAAGTCTACGAACAGATAGTAGGTGTTTAGCTGGAATTCTCTGCCCTTCTGTAGGATCAATCTCAGACTAAAGATCTGGTCTATTGTCGATTTATCCGTTCTAAAACCACATTGATAACGTCCCTGCAGTAAGTATATTAGAAAACAAGAGCGACCTCAGAATTAGAATTTATATTAGATACAATTTTCACATCTCAAAAGTCATTTTTATTTATTTTCATTAGAGAGATGCGATAAAAATGTTCCCAGTGTCCTAGGGTCATAATTGAAGGGGACTTATTCATTAACATTATTTTTTATATAATATTAATAAAAAAAAAAAAATTGAAATCTCCCGGAAAAAATTCTGCGTCCATCCTTGGCTATTTCAGAAACCCTTCCTTTAGAGAGATGTTTAGCATAATAATCCGCCTAAAATAATTTCCTTTCAACAGTATTTATTTATTTAAAACATCAAAGGCATGTTGTATAAATTACGTAATTGATATTTACATCATTTATGTCCAGATAATATAAAGCCCGTCAGATTGCCTAAATACTCTCAGGCTGAGCCAGGCACTTTTGATGATTATGCAGCAACTGTGAGCGGTTGGGGAAAAAAGCATGATAGTAAGTAACTAAATTTAAATCTGAACAGTCAGATGGTTTTTAATTAATATTTATTTATTTGAAACGGAACTCACACCAATGCAAATTTTTCGCGTAGCACAGCGGAAATTTGCATAAGCAGCGCAAGAGGGAAACGCCGCAAATTCTCGCTATTTGCAAGCAGTCGCAATCATGGTGTAATCCGACGAGGAAGAAGCTCTATCCAAGGAGATGAAAAAAATCAACACTATTTAACAACCTTGTCTTTATAAAATATAAAGTAGCACAAAACTGTCCGTATGATTTATTAAGATTATTTCCATACATTAGCCAGAATTTTTTATTTTATTTTAATTATTTAAAATATTCCCAGATTTTATCCTTTTCCTTCAAAGGCTGCCGCAACCTCCATAATAGTAAAATCATCAACGAAGTTAGCTTCCATGATACTTTCATTTTTTTTCTCTCCATAACAAACACGCGAAGCGAAGAAAAACGAGAGTCTGGGCGGAAAAAAATCGTTGCAAAAAATGGCGAAACTTCGCGTCAGTCTGGGTACCACGGTTAGGCGCCACATGGTAGATCGGGAGCGAATTTCACTTCCCGTTTTTTCGGCGTTGGTGTGGGATCCGCTTAAGGCGGGTCAACATCTGCTGAGCTTCCTCAGTGTGTATTCTGTTACAGGCAACACTGTCCATATCGGACAGTGGAAGAAGAGAAAATCTAAGAGTGGCGCTGTCTGGACTCGAATCCGTGACCACCGCGTGCAAGTCCAGCGCATTTCCACTGAGCAGTCATTTCTTCCTTTGAACAGTCATTTTATAAAAACTTGAAAAGTTGTTAATTTGTTTATTTAGATTTTTCATATTTTTTTAATTAAATTTTTAGACATTAATAATGTTAGACTCTGGGAATATGAGCTGAAAATGTTTTTAAAAAAAAAGTACTCCAAGAAACAGGCGCTTTTAATAAAACTGTTAATAATTTACACTTTGGACAGGAAATATCTTTCAATAATCTATTGTAATATAATTATAGAGAATCAAGAAGTTATTTAGTAAATGATGTTTTTAGTGCACATTGCCTCTTGTTAATGTCCACACTCTTCACCAGACCGGTTTGCACCAGAGTTGCCGTTTTAATCAGTTGCGGGGATAAGTTATTGTTACATTGGCACTACTTTATTGCCTTGTAAACAAGCTTATATTGGCTCTAATCAATCTGTACAGGGAATTATCAAGAGTAGTAGATTTGACTCATCACATACTGCTACCATAACAATCATTTATCATCAAGTAACTTGATTGCAGCATTATTATTGATAATCAATAATGTTTAATACTTTATTGGAATTGATTGCAACAGTTCTTCTATTTCTTAAAGTAAATCCTTGATGTTAAACTATTAAAAGGTCTAAAATAAAATTGGAAAAGATACTGCAAATATCAACTTCACAACAACTACCACCAAAAATTGTAAAATATCAGGGACTTTTAAGTTAAACCAAAAAATATAAATGAATCTCTTAGCCATTAAACTTTACTCTATTACAACTGAAAATGTATTCTTTCATTGATTCAATTAGAACAACTCAAATTTTTTATGAAGAAAAATTAAGTTAAAACAAATAATGTAGTATATCTCTCTCTTTTTTATAAAAAGGAAAAAAAAAGCATAAGATTAATTAGCCACATAAAGATTTTATAATATTGTAATTTATTGTTTTTAGGTGATACTAAAGCCCAGACAAATCTTCAAATTGCCAAAGTCAATGTGATGCCGTTTTGGCAATGTAGAATCTACTTTGGAATTATGTATTATAATTTAGATGATTCACAACTGTGCACTCTATATCTAGGCTCTGGAACTTGTAATGTAAGTAAAAAATTCCATTATATTGAGTAATATTCAGTATATTCTTATTTAGAATATGATGTTTTATATGTAATTTGTTTGTATTTGTTTTATTATATATGATGCTTCTTTTGAAGAAAATTTATTAAGTCTATTTTTGTTTATCTTGTAACTTGCTATTTAGTAAATTATTATTAAGTTTCTTGTAATTTGTCCTTTATTTCTAATAAAGCAATATCTCTAGTATAATATATAATATAATTATAGTATAATAAAATAGTAATACACCTCCTCTTTACTAGGAAAAACAGAAAGTAAAAAGAAAACGGCTTGTCTGATCTAGTCCAAACAAGACGACATGCATTTGCTCACAACCGATGTATGGTTTTATTTTCAATACAAAATCTGGTGTGAAACAATCACACAACTTTCTCTTATTCGCAGTTACAAAAATTGCAATTGACAAATTTTCTACAATTGGCAGAATCTAAACATAATAAAATTACTGTTTTCAGGAAAGCATAAATAACCTCTCTCACAATCCTCAAAACTTCTTCAAATGAATTTCTTCAAAACAATAGTGATAAATATATTCTTAGTTAGTGGGGACCAAATTTAATGAAATTCATCGATGTTTTTATGGGAAAAAATTGCGAAAACTGACAAAAATTAATATTCTTTAGATGACAGAATTGTATAATCAACTAAGATAGCACATTAGAGGAAAACTTAACCCCACTGTTCCCCACAAATAAGTTAAACCAGAGAAATATTGCAAATAAAAGTTGTAGTCCTTTAAATGTGTAGTTCACATAAATAGGTTAAAGAAAATCGTTTGAGCCATTTTACAGAAAATAGCAGAAAACTGAAAAAAAAACTGTTCAGTAAAGAAGCACTTTCTGTCAACCAATTTTCTTCGAATTCGGACTTTCGGCAACTATTCTAATTAATATTATGTAGATGATAGAATTGTGTAATAAACTGAAATAGCACATTGGAGTAAAGTACTTTTTACTTTAACTACTTAAATCTGTAATAATTCGTATTTGTGTACCATAGATGTTTACTTTTAATCAAATTCTATTATGATTTTAGTGTTGTTTATAAGCCGCTCCTGGTAAAAAGAATACTGAGCATCGTGTATGACCTCCAAGTTTTTAACCCTGATAATCTTAATTAAGCAAAACTTCGATATTGATAGAAAAATATGGGTTAATTGTTAAAAACTTATGAATTCTTCAAGTTTTTTCCACGAATTTCAATTTTTAATACAAACTATTATTTTAGGGTGACAGTGGAGGAGGACTCGTTATTGAAGAAGAAGATGGGATAGAAACTATCATAGGAATAGTGTCTTTTGGTACAGAGCTATGTGAGAGTGGAAGTCCAGGAGTGTATACTAATGTTGTCGCTTATCTTTCATGGATTTACCACCATACTGGTATTCCTATTCGAGTATAAGTAATCTCATTGATTTCTTACTATTTAGTAAGTAATAATCTACAAACAACTCCCTGCTTATTTACTAATACTCATTATGTAACCAAAGACAACATTTTTGTCTCAGCAGAAACACGTTGTTTTCCACTGAAATATACGTGCCCATTGGGTAATCTCTGGAAATACCTTTACTGGAAGAATATGTAGCCTTCAAGTATGCTTACTTGCTCATAGAATTCTATTACTACCTTATCCATTAGATATTAAATAAATTTGTTAAATCATAAATCTGCAGATGGCACTGCTATCCTTATATATGCCAACCATATCAAGTAACTACGTCCCACTCATAAACAATCTCAAACTTCAGAAAATGCTGGATCAAAGTCAATAGCGAAAAATATACACATGATATTCATCCTACAACAACGGAGATACCCAATAGGGAACATTCTACTCTAACGGAACACCCCTCTGCCGAAGATCTTGACACGTTATCTTGAACTCTTTTTAGATTCACCCTAAAATTTAGATTTCGTATCCGGTGTAATTGAAAGTTATATTTACACTGTCCAGGGCCTGCTCTAGGCCAGGCGGGCAACCCGGACAATTTGTCCGGGGCGCCATTTTGGCTGTAAGTGTGGGAAAAATATATTTGTGTTAAATACTTAAATTTTACTAATCGATTTTTTAGTTCGCTAAAAATTTATAGTGCGTAGCGTATTTATATTGTTTATGTCTTTGGGCTAAAAATATTTACAGTATTATTGAAAAATTATCGCAGAATTTGTAAAGGACGATGCTTGAACTTGTTTGAACAAGCATATTATACTTCTCTGAACAGACTAGCATTAGCACGTAAACAGAGTGCTGCTTCAGCTTGTGTTTGAACATGCATAGACTTGCTTAAAAATATATATACACGGCTGGTAAAAAGTTTGGACACCCTAGAATAAAAATGTATTATATGTATTTTTGTTAATGTAATGATTGCTTATGAATGAAATAAAATGTCAGTAATTCAAAAATATTATATTTAATCTATATACAATAATAAAGCGATAACAAATTCATTACAAAGTGTAAATCTTTCCCAAACATAAATTTCGACTAAACGGCTTTTTCATCAAAGTGGCCACTTCTCCGCTTAATTACTTCTCTTAATTAATTATTCTAGGCATTCTCTCAATCAATTTATTGATTATTTCGAATTCAATATTACTCCACACACTGAACAGTGTCTGCCACAGAACATCTGGAGAATTAGGGCACTTGATACGAACTTTTTCATCTAGCTCATTCCACAAAAGTTCAATTGGGTTCAAGTCCGGGGATTGCGATGGCCAAACCATATTAACACATATTTTTCATCTTCTTTTTCCTTAAGGTATTGTCTACATAACTTGGAAGTATGTTTAGGGTCACTGTCCTGTTGCATAATGATTTTTTCCCAATCAATCGCTGACCGCAGGGTAAGATGTGATTTTCTAAAATGCTTTTATAATTTTCTTTTTTCATTATCCTGTCAATACGGATGAGATCACCTATTCCATAGCCTGCAAAACATCCCCAAACCATGACCGAGCCCTCTCTGTGCATAACGGTGGGTATTATAATTTTTTTTCTGAGCTGAAAGGTTCCTCCAACCTTTCACTGTGAAGTCTTTGTATTTCAAGCCCACTCTGAACGTTTCTTCTTGTTTGCACCCTTTAATAATGGTTTCAGCGTTGCAACTCTTCGTATTAAGTTCGCTTGACGAAGTTGCCTTTGAACAGTTGAGACAGAAATTGGCCTCGAACTTGTTTTAATAACTTCCTCTCTGATTTTTGGAGCTGTGAGTCGTCTGTTTCTTTTACTTCATAAAATAATGAACTTATTCTCACCTGTGGTGGCTGATTTTGGTCAACCCGGAGCGGGTAAATCTTTATGATCACCATATTTTTTAAACCGTTTGATAGCATGGTGAACACCATTTTTTGAAATTTTAAGTTCAGCAGTTATTTTTCGTTCTGATTTCTCTTTATTATGTAAAGTACAAATGGCACTTCTGGTGGCAACACTCAGTTCTTTAACTTTGCCCATTTTGTATTAATTCAGAAGAGGAAAAATCAACGTTGCAATAAGATGTACTCGTAAACGCAAAAAGATATACTCGTAAACCGTGAAGCTCAAGGAGTGAACTAATCCCAATTAAAAGTAAGTACATAATGATTTGTTGACAAATAATACAAAGCCCTAATCTATTAACAGAATCAATAAATTGAATGAAATTATTCTCTGTGAATTACTAACAAATCCAAGAGGTAAATTGTTTCTCAAAGGGCAAAGTGTATATTATGTGAGTGGATAGGGGAGGGCTACGTCTCATTCCACTGCGGCCTTCATTGAGAGGTCTCTTGTGGATCCCCTTGGTATGACACCCCTCAGCTTCGCCCTCTTAATCAGGCCTAGCAAAGCTGAAAGTGGCTCCGTCGTAAAGCTCGTGCCTTCGGGATTTCTAGTCCCCAGTTGAAGAAACCTTGTCCCTTGTCCTTAATGAATTCTTATCACTTTTATTTGCCACATTTTTCTGAAGGAACAATAGCAAAATGCTTTTCTCTGAAGTATCACTAAAATAACTGATTAGCAATATGCTTTTCTCTAAAGTACCACTAAAATAAGTGATGACTGATGAAGTCCTGAAAATAAAACTTTTGAGACAAACAAATAATGCGAAAAATAAAATTCAAATAAAGGTTGTACAAGAAAAAAATTATGTTCCTAATCAAAATGATGCTCTGGTGACAAAGTCTGCATTTTCCATCATAGTCTAGATTTGACATCCCTAAATTTATTTAGTCTACTGCCGCGATTTAGGAAAAAGAAATCTGGTATAAAACAATCACCCTTCATTCCTTTATTGTATAATTCATTTGCAAATAAACGGTTAGTGGACATGTATTACAGATAAATAAAGGAGGTGAGGATTATACTATTTACCTAAATAAGATTGCATTGTATGATAGCAAGCTCTCTATCAGTCCAGTAGCAATGCTTGTGACGGCAATTTGCAGGACAATTTAAGTCTCAGTACATGTAACCTAATAAGAGAGGGAATAACTTAATTAATTTGAGAGTCACAATTAGCCCCCTTTAACAAATAATTGAATAATTAATAAAAGACATAAAAAAAGATAGAGCTAAGGAACAAATATAAAATTTTTCTTTTTTCTAACTGCTTTAAGAATGTTAATTGTTGTAGATGAAGTTTATACTAAAAAATTAGGACTGTATTCTTATAAAACAAACAAAAAAATTCAAATTTTACATTTTAGTTGAAATAAAAAAAGAAAAATAGTTAAAAACGAATAAAATTAACGTTTCTGAATTCACCGCCAGGTAACAGCACTTACTTAACCTAGAATTTGTAGTAGTTCAAATAATTGCCGCTAGAAAGCATAAGCTTCTAGATATACAGAATTGTAGTTCCAAAATTTGCCACCCGATCACAGCGCCATCCTGTGATGTAAAAAATTTTACAATAGTTTAAAATACGAAAGTGGTTAGCGTAACGGACTCTTTGGAAGTAGCGACACCTAGTGACAAACTATATAACCATAAATAAAATTGATTTCTCAGTAGGTGTTGTTATCTGGTGGCCATGTTTATAACTACAAATATACTAATTTTAATTAGTTACTTTATTAATTAGAAAACAAAAAAAATCTGATGTGAATCACTCACACAGGTTTCTCTTACTCCAGTTTTCAAAATTGTAATCGACAAACTTTATAGTTAGTATACCAAATTTAATTAAATTCGTCCGTGTTTTTATGGAGAAAATCTCAAAAACTGAAAAAATTACTTAGATCTACATTATAATTGAAAAAAAAAGAATAAGCGTACATTTCATTTTTAAATTAGAAATAAATGAATATAATATATTAATTATATTAATATATATTAATAAAATACAAATATTTATTTATCTTTTTTCCACGTTATATTTCTTTCGCAAGCTATTAAAATAATTAATTCTTGGCATATTATTTGCCAAGATATTTTTCTGGAATAATGCTTGATATAATGTTTTTCCCTCCTTTCTTTTTCATGAGAGGGTTCAGATTTTTTACATTTGTTTTTCAGCTAGAAGCTATAGATGGCTACGCATATGAATATTATCGTATGTAATAACTTAGATACAATGTTAAAATGAGAAATTTAAGATATTGAAGGATAGATTCAAATAGCAATCCATCCTATATAATCACTATTTTTATAAGCATTTATATGTACCAACATACAGTTCAAGAACTTTTATCTAAATCTTGCCAACCAAATTTATGGCTAATTTCATTTGTTGGTGTTTGATTGAATAGTACTTGATATATTTTTGAAAGCAGCTTCAAAATCTCTTGAAACGGCTGGTCCAATTGCTTGAAACATTTCTTGAGAAATTTCATTCAATATTTATTTATTTATTACCTAAAGAATCTATACATTTCTATAGCAAGAGATTGATCTCTGCTGAAAGCTGAACGAAAAATACAAACATTACAAGAAGAAACATTACAAACATTACAGCTCAATCTTCAAAGTAATAAAATAATATTAAATACTTGAATAATAAGATAGTAACAATGATTTAAATAGATATTATTCATTTATACAAATTATTTTAGGGAAGGAGTTTGAGGGATCTCCTCTTAGGGAGTTTGGCACTGACTGTGCAGGTGTACACTTCGTCTCTGTTATTTTTGTTTTTTTTGTATGGTTTATGGTGAGTGATATTTGTGAAACTTGGTACATTTTGTGATTACCGTTTGATTAACAATTTGCGAAATTAAAAAAAAAATCTATCGAGTGATTTGTGAATTATTTGATAATAAATAATTTGATAGAAACAAAGTAACAGTGTTTCGTTTATTAAAGTTGGACTGTTGCTCTCTTTAACTGTTTGTATTCATTCATAATGTCAAATACGAACCAAAATATTGAATTAGGTGGGAGTGGTTCCGCACTCTCCAGAGAGAGTGGTGGGGAAACCAATCTTTTAACTAGCATGTTTGAAATGATGCAAAACATCAATTCTGATATTAAAATTATGAAAAAAGAAATGGAAGCATTAAGAGAAGACAATAAACGTATTTCTCTCTCTATTGCGTCTCAGGAAAAATACTTCAAGAAAAGCTGTAAAGAATTGAAAAAAGAAATCTGTAATTTGAGACAAGAAATACTGAATGATAAAAATGAAATTCTAGCCTTAAAAAAAAATGGGAAAACAAAATTTGATAAAGGTTTCAAACTTTCCTGCTAGTAAAAATGAGAATCTTTTTGATATCTTTGAAAAAATATGTAAGTACGTTAATTTTAACGTAAATATGGAATTTATAGAGGACTGTTATAGATTGCGTTCGCAAAATGGTGGATATAATCCATTAATTTTAGTGTAATTCCTGAAAAATAAGGATAAGATGGCTTTTTTGAAAGTTCTAAGAGTAAATAAGGTAAGATTGACGTCCCAAATGATTGATGAAACTTTACCAAGTATGCCAATCTACATATCGGAATATTTAATTCCAGAAATGGCCGCTGTTTTCAGAGGCAAGAAATTTAAAGAAGAATAATGAGTTAAAATTTGTATGGGTGAGAAATGGCAAAATTTTTGTTAAAATTTCAGAAACTTCATTGCCTCTATTGATAAGAAGTATTGAAGATTTAAGCAGCTGCACCAAGTCTAGAGCAAAACCCCGAGGAAATGTACCTTATGAGGAAACGGAAGTTGATGAATCTGACGCCACTGATATTTCGGAAGTCAGTTCGCAGAGTAAGAGGAAGAGGACTCAGAAGGCACCACGTACTGCAAATATTGGTGAATTTTTTCGACCCCAAAGGAAAGCAGAGAAGTAGCTCTATTTTTAATTTAAAATCCCCTTCTTGTGAATCTAGCATAAATAAAATTACTCGTTATTCTGGTCCAAACAATAGTTCTAGATGTTTGAATGTTGTCTTTCAAAATGTTCGCGTTTTCTCTTCATTATTTGACCTAGATAACAACTCACAAGCGAATATTTCTCACATTGATATTCTCTGTTTGTCTGAAACTTGGATTACAACTGGTAAACTCAAACTACCCAAATTTTTGCAAAATTTTGAATACTATCTCTCTGATGCTATAAAAGAAAAAGCGTTAGGGCGCCCCAGTGGCGGATTAATGATCCTTATTAAGAAAAGTTGCCAATTTACTTCAAATGTAATATATAAAGATAGCACTATTATTGTTCTTTGTATTAAGACACTAGATTATAGTTTTTTATTGGCATTAATCTACTGGAGACCCTCTAGCGAGTATGATTATTATCATTACATATTGTCAGAAATTATTGAGGATTTAATTGCTGAATACCCAGATTTTCCTATTATAATGGGGGGTGATTATAATTCGAGAATTGGCTCATTAAATAATTTAGATGATGATATTTTTCATAATGTACCTTTGTTGCCAACCCGGGACTCTTTGGATCCTGTTATGAATACTCGAGGAAGGTTATTGGTGGAGTTGATGGAGGAAAACGGGATGTTTGTTCTAAATGGCCGCCTGCCGACAGATTTACCTGCACAATTCACTTTTTTCTAGGCAAGGCTCTAGTGTTATTGATCTGATATGGTGCAATCTTAATTCGTTAAATATCATTTCCAGCTTTGAAGTAAAGAATTTAAATTTTTTAAGCGATCATCTTGCTTGTTCTCTGAAATTATTTACATTTCGCGATGCATTCTATGATCTAGACTATGCTCCATTAACTTATCAAACGAAATTTATTTGGAATGATAATTTAAAAATGGAGTACAGTAATTTAATTGATACTTCCACGCATTTATACTTTAATAGTAATAACTGCGACGAGCTATATCAGAATCTGAATTCTGCTATTGTAGAAACTGCTTTATCCCTAAAAATGATTAGATTCCAAAAAATAAGTAAAAATATAAATGTTAATTTAAAAGAAAATAGATGGTTTGAGCTTGAATGTCGTGAAACTAAACACACTTTGAATTATTGTTATAGAAAATGGCGTAAAAATAAAAATGACAGTAAAGCATTAGAGTCTTTCCTAGATCTGAGAAATATATACAGAAATTTAATTAAATATAAGAAAAAAGAATTAAAGAAATTAACTATAAAATACTTGGCGGCGGCGCGGAATTCCAAACAATTTTGGTCCATTATTAGAAGCTTGTCTCCTTTAAGGAGTGAGGTACCAGCAATAGAACTTGAAAGGTGGCATCAGTTTTACTCTAATCTTTACCCGCCGAGGGTAGCCCTGGATAACTTGGAAATATGTTATAGTAACAGTGAGTTGGAGCAGGAAATTTCTTTAAGTGAACTGCAACAAGTTTTGGCTAATTGTAAACCTAACAAGGCTCCTGGTAGGGACTTGGTTTCATATAACTTTTATAGCAATCTTTCTGCAGCTTGGCAACATTATATTCTGAATATGTACAATCTGATAATGCGGACCCAAGAAATTCCTAGAAGTTGGCTTTAATTGATCTGAGAATGTTGTATAAGAGAGGTGACGCGTCGGATCCTCAGAATTATAGGGGAATAGCATTGTTAAATAGTCTTCCAAAGTTGTTTACCTCAATACTGCTGAACAGATTAAATACTTGGGCCGAAAATAAATTAACTGAGGAACAGAGTGGTTTCATGGGAAAAGAGGGTGCACTGATAATCTGTTTGTTTTGGCTTCTGTTATTTCCCTTAGATTGTTGAATAACAACCCGTATTTTTGCAATATTTGTGGACTTCCGGAAGGCTTTTGACCTTATTTCTCATAGAATATTATGGCAGAAATTGATAAAATTGGGAGTTGGTACTAGGTTAACTAAGATTATAAAGTGTCTATATGACAATGCCAAATTCCGCGTATCAACTACTCTTGGAAGTACAACTGACTTTGAGGTAACGTCTGGTGTCCTACAAGGAGAACCTCTGTCGCCTTTATTGTTCAACTTATTTATAAACGATATTGTACAGTTTTTTGAATCTCAGGGTGCCTCATCACTTTCAATTGACAGAAACAACCGATTGCTTCTCTTGTCCTATGCAGATGACATAGTGTTGTTTGCGAGCTCCTTGCCTGACATAAATGAAAAGCTGTCAATCCTTGAAAAATACTGTTATGAAAATTCTATCTTTGTTAATTCAGCCAAAACTAAAATTGTTTATTTCTCCAGGAGTACGCGTCCAAAGAAATTTCGCAACTAGGATAGAGTTTGTCAACTCATTTAATTACTTGGGTTTGCCATTCAGCTCCACGGGTAAATTTTTTCAAGCTTATCATTATTTCAGTGCCAAAGGCAATATGGCAATAACCCGTGTACATAAGCTCTTAGTAAAATCTCAAACCTCAGATACTAAAGTAAGAGACAAATTACTGAATGCCTTAGTCAAGTCCACTCTATTGCTGGAGAAATATGGGCATTTAATTATTTTACTAGAAAAAGTGCAGCTGAAGTTTATTAAACAAATCTATAATATTAGTAAATTTACGCCAAATAGTTTTGTCCGTTTAGAACACAGTCTTGTCCCATTAAAGGTCCAAGTATTTAAAAGTATGATTAGAATTACAATTAAAATACTGGAGATGCCCGCAACTCGTCTACCTCGCATCTGTTTTGATGCTCTATATGCTAGAGATTCTCGTCCGTTTAGAATTAGATATAACTGCCCAGCTTAAAGAAATGTTGATCTCTATAGGTCGTTAGACGATCTTACTCCAATGAATCCCGCAGCTCAAATTAAAAATCTGGACCAAAAACTCAGGAATGCCTGTATAAGTGAGGATTGACCGACCGTTGTAGATATAACCACTTTCTTGGTCTGTTTCTATTAAAAAAATTCGTTAATTATTGCAACTTAGATTAGCCAATCTTAATAAGACAAATATCTACTTCAACGGTTGTACATATTCTTTTGATAGTTCTGGTATATGCACCATATGTAAACTTAATGCTTCGGACTCACTGTTACATTTTATCTTTTCTTGTGAGGTTTTTGAACCTTTTAGATCTTGTGTACTAGGCGACTTTATATCAACTAATGTATCTGATTCAGACAGTTATATAAATCTTCTAACTATCAAATCTGTTAATCAAATCAATGCAATTTTTGACTATATCAATCTATCTTTAAGAATAAGAAGCTTCCTGTTGAATGAATGGTAATTGTTTTTGTTTCTGATTTATATTCTCAAGAAAAGTTTGTACCTCTTAGTTATAGATTGAGTCTAAATTATGTATTCATAATATAGGTATATAGTTATTTCCTTATTGTAGCTACCTACTATTATTATTATTTTTACAGTTATTAATACTAAGTTTTTCATTATGTAGCTTTGAAAAGCCATTGAATTCCCTATTTTCTTGGTTAAAGAATAAACAAAGAAATGGTAATTTATATTTTAGTTAACTGTCAGTTTTTTTCTTTTTTCTTGATTTAGAAATTGCCTTTTGAGATTATTTTTACATATACGTTATAATTTGTGTCTTATATGAATTATTATATTTCTGTATTGTCAAACTCCATGCTAAAGGAGTAATCCTAAAAGCATTATGTACTAAATAAAATAAAATAAATACAATAAAATATTTAATCTATATACAATAATAAAGCGATAACAAATTCATTACAAAGTGTAAATCTTTCCCAAACATAAATTTCGACTAAACGGCTTTTTCATCAAAGTGACCACCTGTCCGCTTAATTACTTCTCTTATAATTCTAGGCATTCTCTCAATCAATTTATTGATTATTTCGAATTCAATATTACTCCACACACTGTACAGTGTCTGCCACAGAACATCTGGAGAATTAGGGCACTTGATACGAACTTTTCCATCTAGCTCATCCCACAAAAGTTCAATTGGGTTCAAGACCGGATATTGCGAGGGCCAAACCATATTAACACATATTTTTCATCTTCTTTTTCCTTTAGGTATTGTCTACATAACTTGGAAGTTGTTTAGGGTCACTGTCCTGTTGCATAATGATTTTTTCCCAATTAATCGCTGACCACAGGATAAGACGTGATTTTCTAAAATGCTTTTATAATTTTCTTTTTTCATTATCCTGTCAATACGGATGAGATCACCTATTCCATAGCCTGCAAAACACCCCCAAACTATGAACGAGCCCTCTCTATGCATAACGGTGGGTATTATGCATTATGAATGTAGTTTTTCTGAGCTGAAAGGTTCCTCCAACCTTTCACTGTGAAGTCTTTGTATTTCAAGCCCACTCTGAACGTTTCTTCTTGTTTGCACCCTTTAATAATGGTTTCAGCGTTGCAACTCTTCGTATTAAGTTCGCTTGACGAAGTTGCCTTTGAACAGTTGAGACAGAAATTGGCCTCGAACTTGTTTTAATAACTTCCTCTCTGATTTTTGGAGCTGTGAGTCGTCTGTTTCTTTTACTTCATAAAATAATGAACTTATTCTCACCTGTGGTGGCTGATTTTGGTCAACCCGGAGCGGGTAAATCTTTATGATCACCATATTTTTTAAACCGTTGATAGCATGGTGAACACCATTTTTTGAAATTTTAAGTTCAGCAGTTATTTTTCGTTCTGATTTCTTTTTATTATGTAAAGTACAAATGGCACTTCCGGTGGCAACACTCAGTTCTTTAACTTTGCCCATTTTGTATTAATTCAGAAGAGGAAAAATCAACGTTGCAATAAGATGTACTCGTAAACGCAAAAAGATATACTCGTAAACCGTGAAGTTCAAGGAGTGAACTAATCCCAATTAAAAGTAAGTACATAATGATTTGTTGACAAATAATACAAAGCCCTAATCTATTAACAGAATCAATAAATTGAATGAAATTATTCTCTGTGAATTACTAACAAATCCAAGAGGTAAATTGTTTCTCAAAGGGCAAAGTGTATATTATGTGAGTGGATAGGGGAGGGCTACGTCTCATTCCACTGCGGCCTTCATTGAGAGGTCTCTTGTGGATCCCCTTGGTATGACACCCCTCAGCTTCGCCCTCTTAATCAGGCCTAGCAAAGCTGAAAGTGGCTCCGTCGTAAAGCTCGTGCCTTCGGGATTTCTAGTCCCCAGTTGAAGAAACCTTGTCCCTTGTCCTTAATGAATTCTTATCACTTTTATTTGCCACATTTTTCTGAAGGAACAATAGCAAAATGCTTTTCTCTGAAGTATCACTAAAATAACTGATTAGCAATATGCTTTTCTCTAAAGTACCACTAAAATAAGTGATGACTGATGAAGTCCTGAAAATAAAACTTTTGAGACAAACAAATAATGCGAAAAATAAAATTCAAATAAAGGTTGTACAAGAAAAAAATTATGTTCCTAATCAAAATGATGCTCTGGTGACAAAGTCTGCATTTTCCATCATAGTCTAGATTTGATATTCCTAAATTTCTACTGTCGCGATTTAGGAAAAAGAAATCTGGTATAAAACAATCACCCATCATTCCTTTATTGTATAATTCATTTGCAAATAAACGGTTAGTGGACATGTATTACAGATAAATAAAGGAGGTGAGGATTATACTATTTACCTAAATAAGATTGCATTGTATGATAGCAAGCTCTCTATCAGTCCAGTAGCAATGCTTGTGACGGCAATTTGCAGGACAATTTAAGTCTCGGTACATGTAACCTAATAAGAGAGAGAATAACTTAATTAATTTTAGAGTCACAATTAGCCCCCTTTAACAAATAATTGATTAATTAATAAAAGATATAAAAAGATAGAGCTAAGGAACAAATATAAAATTTTTCTTTTTTCTAACTGCTTTAAGAATGTAATTTGTTGTAGATGAAGTTTATACCAAAAATATAGGACTGTATTTCTTATAAAACAAACAAAAAAATTCAAATTTTACATTTTAGTTGAAATAAAAAAAGAAAAATAGTTTAAACGGAATAAAATTAACGTTTCTAAATTCGCCGCCACTTAACAGCACTTACTTGATCTAGAATTTGTAGTAGTTCAAATAATTGCCGCTAGAAAGCGTAAGCTTCTAGATATACAGAATTGTAGTTCCAAAATTTGCCACCCGATCACAGCGCCATCCTGTGATGTAAAAAATTTTACAACAGTTTAAAATACGAAAGTGGTTAGCGTAACGGACTCTTTGGAAGTAGCGACACCTAGTGACAAACTATATAACTATAAATAAAATTGATTTCTCAGTAGGTGTTGTTATCTGGTGGCCATGTTTATAACTACAAATATACTAATTTTAATTAGTTACTTTATTAATTAGAAAACAAAAAAAATCTGATGTGAATCACTCACACAGGTTTCTCTTACTCCAGTTTTCAAAATTGTAATCGACAAACTTTATAGTTAGTATACCAAATTTAATTAAATTCGTCCGTGTTTTTATGGAGAAAATCTCAAAAACTGAAAAAATTACTTAGATCTACATTATAATTGAAAAAAAAAGAATAAGCGTACATTTCATTTTTAAATTAGAAATAAATGAATATAATATATTAATTATATTAATATATATTAATAAAATACAAATATTTATTTATCTTTTTTCCACGTTATATTTCTTTCGCAAGCTATTAAAATAATTAATTCTTGGCATATTATTTGCCAAGATATTTTTCTGGAATAATGCTTGATATAATGTTTTTCCTTCCTTTCTTTTTCA
The DNA here is from genome assembly GCA_011037195.1 of Triatoma infestans. Taxonomy (NCBI): domain Eukaryota; kingdom Metazoa; phylum Arthropoda; class Insecta; order Hemiptera; family Reduviidae; genus Triatoma; species Triatoma infestans. Next base: position 49,372 of record JAAEAF010003020.1, read on the forward strand.
TGAGAGGGTTCAGATTTTTTACATTTGTTTTTCAGCTAGAAGCTATAGATGGCTACGCATATGAATATTATCGTATGCAATAACTTAGATACAATGTTAAAATGAGAAATTTATGATATTGAAGGATAGATTCAAATAGCAAACCATACTATATAACCATTATTTTTATAAGCATTTATATGTACCAACATACAGTTCAAGAACTTTTATCTAAATCTTGTCAACAAAATTTATGGGCTAATTTCATTTGTTGGTGTTTGATTGAATAGTATTTGATATATTTTTGAAAGCAGCTTCAATATCTCTTGAAACGGCTGGTCCAATTGCTTGAAACATTTCTTGAGAAATTTCATCCAATATTTATTTATTTATTGCCTAAAGAATCTATACATTTCTATAGCAAGAGATTGACCTCTGCTGAAAGCTGAACGAAAAATACAAACGTTACAAGAAGAAACATTACAAACATTACAGCTCAATCTTCAAAGTAATAAAATAATATTAAATACTTGAATAATAAAGTAGATAGTAACAATGATTTAAATAGATATTATTCATTTATACAAATTATTTTAGGGAAGGAGTTTGAGGGATCTCCTCTTAGGTAGTAAATAATACCTTTACAAACCTATGTATATCTTTCCTCCAAAGCCTCAGAGACAAAATAAAATAAGTGGTTTAACTTTTCTTTATTTTCTATATCTAGTAAGTTAGCAAAAACCTAAGAACTGTGTGAGGGTAAATACATATTTAACAACTTCCTTCTCAAACATTATAATAATAAGGGCATTCCAAAATAAAGTGCATAAGATTATCATTTTTGCCCACCGCACAAGTAAAGCAAACTCTTTTAGGATCAAATAAATGGGCTATTCCATTATAAAAAATCCTAGGGCGACGATCACGCTACTTTAATTTGAGCTATCAATCTGGTTTTAATGATAGCACCTAATATTATTTACATATGAGCTACCATTAGCCAAAGGGACATATCAATCTATAGTGGATGTTATCTTCATTGATGTCAGTTTAGACAAAGATTTTTTAAGTTATTAGAGACCACGACCGCCATGCTGCGCCTCCCAGATGTCCTGCGCTCCTATAGAATAAAGCATTTCTTTCACAAATGTCACCCATTTAAAAGGAATGCCAGAACAATCCAAAAACTTCACAATGTCTTCTAAATAGCATATCTTCAGAGGTGAGCGAGCTGCTTTACATCGATAAAATCTTCAGCCACAATCTTATAGATTATATTGAAAATATTGGTTTTTCACTTGGTGTCATTTAACTTCCAGCGAACGATAACTATATGAGGACTTGTCATGGCAGATTTAAGAGCAACTTTAAGAATTTCAATTGGACACGATCGACTATAGTGAAGTAGTTGAAGGGCCCAATTTTTTAACTGATCCCTCAATCTGTCTGATCGGTAGTGTATATAAGTATTATTTCTTAGGGAGGCGGTTAAAAGCTATATTTGTCAGGAACGCGACGTAGGGTACAGCAGTATGTCTGAGGAAGTTCAGGCTGAATATTTCAAGTTTTCCAACATCAACATACAAATAGATTGTATCATTTAATTATGATATTAAATGGACAACTTTTTCTAGTAAATTTTCACCAACGTCAAACATCGGCATTTAATTTATTGCCTTCTTCAGAAACATCTTTTCTATTTGGATTTCATTAAAATCTAGTAGTTATAATGTCATTGACTTACCATCTCTACCATGTGTTTAAAAGCAAAAGCAAAAACTCAATTTGAATAAAAGAGGTTGTTTTTTTTTATTTTTTACCGACCTCACAATATCCTTTTGGATCAAATACGGCGGTCGTAACGAATATCAAAACATTCAATTTTGCTGAGGACCCCCGCAAGGCAATAAATTTGATTTGAAACGTCAACACTTGGTGATGGTATATCACAAGTTAAAACATATTTTAATTATAGAAATTATGAAAACAAAAGTTTTTACCCCACGATGATGAATGTGAGTTGCCGAAACGTCCGTGTTCCGGGCGCCTACGAATATGATCAATCACGAACAATCAAAACAAGGGCATATTTAATTTATATTTTTATGACAAAAAAGAAATCCATGTTTCAAACCTTGCATCACATATTGACTGATCTTAACATACTACAATCAAAACAGAATACAATAATTCCACGATGCATTAATGGAGCATAACAATTCTCTTAATTCAAACTGGGAAGGTTCCGGGCGCCTACGAACATATGTTGACGCGTCTTAAATTAAAAAAAGAAATTGTTTTTTTTTTATTCAATGAAAGAGAAAGCAAAAAAGGAGTTTTAGATGAGTATATAATAATTCCGCAAGTTCACCAGTGTCCTATCATGCTTTCTCCAATCACAAAATTCTCGTATCTTCAGATCAGTTGCTACTCTTTTTAAGTGACGGTTACTTTAATATTCTTTTTTCTTCAATACTAGAATAATCATACTTTGTAACGTGAGTGAGATTCAGCAAAAGAAACTATACCTACGTAAACGTGCATATATATCTAAGAAGAGTATAAATGATTGCATACAGATGTATGCTCGGATGGATACATTGCGTAACCTATATAATAAAAATGAAATTTAAGAATAATTGTGAGAAATCTACATAACTAAATTTGTCTTATTTGTTAGCTATTTGAATGAACTGAGTAAGTTGTCTTTTTGAAAATATTCGAATTACAATGAATACAGTTCTTCTACTTTACGATAATGTTTTTACTATTTAAAATTCCTTAAATGTACAAATGACGTTTGTTATCACCTCCAATTTAGGACGAAATAATTTAAGTACTTACGGACTGGAAGTATGGATATTTAAAGGTTTTGATTTCAAGTCAAGACATATTTCTTTTCCGAAGTAACTTAAAACATTTAAAGCTAAATTTAAATTCTCTTGAATACCTCATTACATCTAGAGAAATTAAATTCCAAAAAAGCTCCTTTAAAACTCTGTGTTTGAGTCAGTTCAGTCACTTTATGTACAGACTGCTAGTAGAAACTTTTTTTTTTCTATCCCTTTACTGTTTCAGGGCTAAACTTTAGGTAAGGTTTTCTTGAGAGAGAGCATATTTTTCTCTGGTCATATGCCCAAAAGGGCCGCTTAATTGAGTTATACGCCCAAACGTGTGTAATGTAATCGGGGGTGCAATACTTAATGATCCTGCATCTATTTTCCAAATATTCTTCAAACTTAAAATGATTGCAGTATATGCGAAAAATGGAACTTGAAATTCAATACCTATTGATAGAAATATATTTTTTAACTACTTTTAACAAGGAAGCGGAAAATCTTAACAGCCTAACTGGTGCTATGTAGTGCCTGTATATATCCATAAGTTAAACCCCGTTTTACAAAAAAAAAAGAAGAAAAAAAAAATTTAAACAAATCCATTTTAATGCTGCTGAGTAGTCATCAAAGAAAGATATTTTCTGTAACAGCCATCAACTTCATTTTGTTTCGGGACTGTTTCGCATTCGTGCAGCATCGGATATTTTAATGGAAAAGTATGTTGTCAAAAACCCACACATGCAAGGTATACAGATTTCAGTTTAAGTGAAACAGAGCAACTTCTAGCAAGGAAAAAAAGCACCATTTCAGTAGATTAATGCCTCAATTGTCGTAGCATTTTCTATACGGTACCAAATATATTTTTTCATATACAAATTTTACGCCATGACTAGGAGAAAGAAGTATCTTGCCTTATTTCAAATAAATTTTCATTAATAATGAGAAAATGTTGTTATAAAGATATATTATTATATTTTGCTTAAATTGTTCGGTTTCCATTTAGATATTGAAGGATATATTCAAATAGCAAACCATCCTATATAATCATTATTTTTATAAGCATTTATATGAACCAACATACAGTTCAAGAACTTTTATCTAAATCTTGTCAACAAAATTTATGGGCTAATTTCATTTGTTGGTGTTTGATTGAATAGTATTTGATATGTTTTTGAAAGCAGCTTCAAAATCTCTTGAAACGGCTGGTCCAATTGCTTGAAACATTTCTTGAGAAATTTCATTCAATATTTATTTATTTATTGCCTAAAGAATCTATACATTTCTACAGCAAGAGATTGACCTCTGCTGAAAGCTGAACGAAAAATACAAACGTTACAAGAAGAAACATTACAAACATTACAGCTCAATCTTCAAAGTAATAAAATAATATTAAATACTTGAATAATAAAGTAGATAGTAACAATGATTTAAATAGATATTATTCATTTATACAAATTATTTTAGGGAAGGAGTTTGAGGGATCTCCTCTTAGGTAGTAAATAATACCTTTACAAACCTATGTATATCTTTCCTCCAAAGCCTCAGAGACAAAATAAAATAAGTGGTTTAACTTTTCTTTATTTTCTATATCTAGTAAGTTAGCAAAAACCTAAGAACTGTGTGAGGGTAAATACATATTTAACAACTTCCTTCTCAAACATTTATAATAAGGGCATTCCAAAATAAAGTGCATAAGATTATCATTTTTGCCCACCGCACAAGTAAAGCAACTCTTTTAGGATCAAATAAATGGGCTATTCCATTATAAAAAATCCTAGGGTGACGATCACGCTACTCTAATTTGAGCTATCAATCTGGTTTTAATGATAGCACCTAATATTATTTACATATGAGCTACCATTAGCCAAGGGACATATCAATCTATAGTGGATGTTATCTTCATTGATGTCAGTTTAGACAAAGATTTTTTAAGTTATTAGAGACCACGACCGCATGCTGCGCCTCCCAGATGTCCTGCGCTCCTATAAAGTAAAGCATTTCTTTCACAAATGTCACCCATTTAAAAGGAATGCCAGAACAATCCAAAAACTTCACAAGTCTTCTAAATAGCATATCTTCAGAGGTGAGCGAGCTGCTTTACATCGATAAAATCTTCAGCCACAATCTTATAGATTTATTGAAAATATTGGTTTTTCACTTGGTGTCATTTAACTTCCAGCGAACGAAACTATTGAGGACTTGTCATGGCAGATTTAAGAGCAACTTTAAGAATTTCAATTGGTCACGATCGACTATAGTGAAGTAGTTGAAGGGCCAATTTTTTAACTGATCCCAAACTTCTGATCGGTAGTGTATATATTCTTAGGGGGCGGAAATTTGTCTTTTTGTCCGGCGCGACGTAACCGCTACAGCGTATGTCTGGGAAGTTCAGGATATTTCAAGTTTTCCAACCTCAACAGAATACAGATATTGTAAAAAATGATATTATGGACAACTTTTTTTTAAATTTTCACCAACGTTTCGGCAAATTTATTGCCTTCTTCAGGCAAATATTTTTCTATTTGAATTTCTTAAAAACTATAGTATAACTTGTGACTTACCATCACCAAGTGTTTCAAAAGCATCGATTTGAAAAAAGGGTTGTTTTTTTTTTTTACCGAACCTCAATATCCTTTTTACAATATCAAATACGGCGGTCGTAACGAATATCAAAACATCAATATTGCTGAGTCCCCGAACAAGGCAATAAATTTGCTGAAACGTCAACACTTGGTGATGGTATATCACAAGTTAAAACATAGTTTTTAAGAAATTCAAACAAAAGTTTTTACCCCGAAGATGCCAATGAATTTGCCGAAACGTCCGTGAAAAATAGAAAGTTTTTCTCAATATCCTTTTTCCATATCAATCACGGAACATCAAAACAAGAATACAGATACATATTATAATCTATATTTTTATGACACATTACTGAAATCCATGTTTCAAACCTTGCATCACATATTGACTGATCTTAACATACTACAATCAAAACAGAATACAATAATTCCACGATGCATTAATGGAGCATAACAATTCTCTTAATTCAAACTGGGAAGGTTCCGGGCGCCTACGAACATATGTTGACGCGTCTTAAATTAAAAAAAGAAATTGGTTTTTTTTTATTCAATGAAAGAGAAAGCAAAAAAGGAGTTTTAGATGAGTATATAATAATTCCGCAAGTTCACCAGTGTCCTATCATGCTTTCTCCAATCACAAAATTCTCGTATCTTCAGATCAGTTGCTACTCTTTTTAAGTGACGGTTACTTTAATATTCTTTTTTCTTCAATACTAGAATAATCATACTTTGTAACGTGAGTGAGATTCAGCAAAAGAAACTATACCTACGTAAACGTGCATATATATCTAAGAAGAGTATAAATGATTGCATACAGATGTATGCTCGGATGGATACATTGCGTAACCTATATAATAAAAATGAAATTTAAGAATAATTGTGAGAAATCTACATAACTAAATTTGTCTTATTTGTTAGCTATTTGAATGAACTGAGTAAGTTGTCTTTTTGAAAATATTCGAATTACAATGAATACAGTTCTTCTACTTTACGATAATGTTTTTACTATTTAAAATTCCTTAAATGTACAAATGACGTTTGTTATCACCTCCAATTTAGGACGAAATAATTTAAGTACTTACGGACTGGAAGTATGGATATTTAAAGGTTTTGATTTCAAGTCAAGACATATTTCTTTTCCGAAGTAACTTAAAACATTTAAAGCTAAATTTAAATTCTCTTGAATACCTCATTACATCTAGAGTAATTAAATTCCAAAAAAGCTCCTTTAAAACTCTGTGTTTGAGTCAGTTCAGTCACTTTATGTACAGACTGCTAGTAGAAACTTTTTTTTTTCTATCCCTTTACTGTTTCAGGGCTAAACTTTAGGTAAGGTTTTCTTGAGAGAGAGCATATTTTTCTCTGGTCATATGCCCAAAAGGGCCGCTTAATTGAGTTATACGCCCAAACGTGTGTAATGTAATCGGGGGTGCAATACTTAATGATCCTGCATCTATTTTCCAAATATTCTTCAAACTTAAAATGATTGCAGTATATGCGAAAAATGGAACTTGAAATTCAATACCTATTGATAGAAATATATTTTTTAACTACTTTTAACAAGGAAGCGGAAAATCTTAACAGCCTAACTGGTGCTATGTAGTGCCTGTATATATCCATAAGTTAAACCCCGTTTTACAAAAAAAAAAGAAGAAAAAAAAAATTTAAACAAATCCATTTTAATGCTGCTGAGTAGTCATCAAAGAAAGATATTTTCTGTAACAGCCATCAACTTCATTTTGTTTCGGGACTGTTTCGCATTCGTGCAGCATCGGATATTTTAATGGAAAAGTATGTTGTCAAAAACCCACACATGCAAGGTATACAGATTTCAGTTTAAGTGAAACAGAGCAACTTCTAGCAAGGAAAAAAAGCACCATTTCAGTAGATTAATGCCTCAATTGTCGTAGCATTTTCTATACGGTACCAAATATATTTTTTCATATACAAATTTTACGCCATGACTAGGAGAAAGAAGTATCTTGCCTTATTTCAAATAAATTTTCATTAATAATGAGAAAATGTTGTTATAAAGATATATTATTATATTTTGCTTAAATTGTTCGGTTTCCATTTAGATATTGAAGGATATATTCAAATAGCAAACCATCCTATATAATCATTATTTTTATAAGCATTTATATGAACCAACATACAGTTCAAGAACTTTTATCTAAATCTTGTCAACAAAATTTATGGGCTAATTTCATTTGTTGGTGTTTGATTGAATAGTATTTGATATGTTTTTGAAAGCAGCTTCAAAATCTCTTGAAACGGCTGGTCCAATTGCTTGAAACATTTCTTGAGAAATTTCATTCAATATTTATTTATTTATTGCCTAAAGAATCTATACATTTCTACAGCAAGAGATTGACCTCTGCTGAAAGCTGAACGAAAAATACAAACGTTACAAGAAGAAACATTACAAACATTACAGCTCAATCTTCAAAGTAATAAAATAATATTAAATACTTGAATAATAAAGTAGATAGTAACAATGATTTAAATAGATATTATTCATTTATACAAATTATTTTAGGGAAGGAGTTTGAGGGATCTCCTCTTAGGTAGTAAATAATACCTTTACAAACCTATGTATATCTTTCCTCCAAAGCCTCAGAGACAAAATAAAATAAGTGGTTTAACTTTTCTTTATTTTCTATATCTAGTAAGTTAGCAAAAACCTAAGAACTGTGTGAGGGTAAATACATATTTAACAACTTCCTTCTCAAACATTTATAATAAGGGCATTCCAAAATAAAGTGCATAAGATTATCATTTTTGCCCACCGCACAAGTAAAGCAACTCTTTTAGGATCAAATAAATGGGCTATTCCATTATAAAAAATCCTAGGGCGACGATCACGCTACTTTAATTTGAGCTATCAATCTGGTTTTAATGATAGCACCTAATATTATTTACATATGAGCTACCATTAGCCAAGGGACATATCAATCTATAGTGGATGTTATCTTCATTGATGTCAGTTTAGACAAAGATTTTTTAAGTTATTAGAGACCACGACCGCATGCTGCGCCTCCCAGATGTCCTGCGCTCCTATAAAGTAAAGCATTTCTTTCACAAATGTCACCCATTTAAAAGGAATGCCAGAACAATCCAAAAACTTCACAAGTCTTCTAAATAGCATATCTTCAGAGGTGAGCGAGCTGCTTTACATCGATAAAATCTTCAGCCACAATCTTATAGATTTATTGAAAATATTGGTTTTTCACTTGGTGTCATTTAACTTCCAGCGAACGAAACTATTGAGGACTTGTCATGGCAGATTTAAGAGCAACTTTAAGAATTTCAATTGGTCACGATCGACTATAGTGAAGTAGTTGAAGGGCCAATTTTTTAACTGATCCCAAACTTCTGATCGGTAGTGTATATATTCTTAGGGGGCGGAAATTTGTCTTTTTGTCCGGCGCGACGTAACCGCTACAGCGTATGTCTGGGAAGTTCAGGATATTTCAAGTTTTCCAACCTCAACAGAATACAGATATTGTAAAAAATGATATTATGGACAACTTTTTTTTAAATTTTCACCAACGTTTCGGCAAATTTATTGCCTTCTTCAGGCAAATATTTTTCTATTTGAATTTCTTAAAAACTATAGTATAACTTGTGACTTACCATCACCAAGTGTTTCAAAAGCATCGATTTGAAAAAAGGGTTGTTTTTTTTTTTTACCGAACCTCAATATCCTTTTTACAATATCAAATACGGCGGTCGTAACGAATATCAAAACATCAATATTGCTGAGTCCCCGAACAAGGCAATAAATTTGCTGAAACGTCAACACTTGGTGATGGTATATCACAAGTTAAAACATAGTTTTTAAGAAATTCAAACAAAAGTTTTTACCCCGAAGATGCCAATGAATTTGCCGAAACGTCCGTGAAAAATAGAAAGTTTTTCTCAATATCCTTTTTCCATATCAATCACGGAACATCAAAACAAGAATACAGATACATATTATAATCTATATTTTTATGACACATTACTGAAATCCATGTTTCAAACCTTGCATCACATATTGACTGATCTTAACATACTACAATCAAAACAGAATACAATAATTCCACGATGCATTAATGGAGCATAACAATTCTCTTAATTCAAACTGGGAAGGTTCCGGGCGCCTACGAACATATGTTGACGCGTCTTAAATTAAAAAAAGAAATTGGTTTTTTTTTATTCAATGAAAGAGAAAGCAAAAAAGGAGTTTTAGATGAGTATATAATAATTCCGCAAGTTCACCAGTGTCCTATCATGCTTTCTCCAATCACAAAATTCTCGTATCTTCAGATCAGTTGCTACTCTTTTTAAGTGACGGTTACTTTAATATTCTTTCTTCTTCAATACTAGAATAATCATACTTTGTAACGTGAGTGAGATTCGGCAAAAGAAACTATACCTACGTAAACGTGCATATATATCTAAGAAGAGTATAAATGATTGCATACAGATGTATGCTCGGATGGATACATTGCGTAACCTATATAATAAAAATGAAATTTAAGAATAATTGTGAGAAATCTACATAACTAAATTTGTCTTATTTGTTAGCTATTTGAATGAACTGAGTAAGTTGTCTTTTTGAAAATATTCGAATTACAATGAATACAGTTCTTCTACTTTACGATAATGTTTTTACTATTTAAAATTCCTTAAATGTACAAATGACGTTTGTTATCACCTCCAATTTAGGACGAAATAATTTAAGTACTTACGGACTGGAAGTATGGATATTTAAAGGTTTTGATTTCAAGTCAAGACATATTTCTTTTCCGAAGTAACTTAAAACATTTAAAGCTAAATTTAAATTCTCTTGAATACCTCATTACATCTAGAGTAATTAAATTCCAAAAAAGCTCCTTTAAAACTCTGTGTTTGAGTCAGTTCAGTCACTTTATGTACAGACTGCTAGTAGAAACTTTTTTTTTTCTATCCCTTTACTGTTTCAGGGCTAAACTTTAGGTAAGGTTTTCTTGAGAGAGAGCATATTTTTCTCTGGTCATATGCCCAAAAGGGCCGCTTAATTGAGTTATACGCCCAAACGTGTGTAATGTAATCGGGGGTGCAATACTTAATGATCCTGCATCTATTTTCCAAATATTCTTCAAACTTAAAATGATTGCAGTATATGCGAAAAATGGAACTTGAAATTCAATACCTATTGATAGAAATATATTTTTTAACTACTTTTAACAAGGAAGCGGAAAATCTTGACAGCCTAACTGGTGCTATGTAGTGCCTGTATATATCCATAAGTTAAACCCCAATTTTCAAAAAAAAAGAAAAAAAATTTAAACAAATCCATTTTAATGCTGCTGAGTAGTCATCAAAGAAAGATATTTTCTGTAACAGCCATCAACTTCATTTTGTTTAGGGACAGTTTCGCATTCGTGCAGCATCGGATATTTTAATGGAAAAGTATGATGTCAAAAACCCACACATGCAAAGTATACAGATTTCAGTTTAAGTGAAACAGAGCAACTTCTAGCAAGGGAAAAAAAGCACCATTTCAGTAGATTAATGCCTCAATTGTCGTAGCATTTTCTATACGGTACCAAATATATTTTTTCATATACAAATTTTACGCCATGGCTAGGAGAAAGAAGTCTCTTGTCTTATTTCAAATAAATTTTCATTAATAATGAGAAAATGTTGTTATAACGATATGTTATATTTCGCTTAAATTGTTCGGTTTCCATTTAGTTACGGCAGCTTTTGGATAATGTTCACACTAATAACTTTTTTATATTTTTCCTCCAATTTTTGTAAGCAGATTTCCACTCGCGTCATTTGTATACTGGACTTGTATTTTTAACAAGAAAGGTAAACTTTCTTTTTATGATTTTGCAAGTTTTCTTATTACAAGCAACATTTATAAATATTAAAATTAAAAAAAAAATAAAGAAATAAAGTAATGAACAATTTGTATTACCTAATTATCTATTTAACATATAAGAAAATATAAAATGTTTTCATCAATAATAGGTATATGTTACCATATACATACATTATTATTAGAAAAAAATTGTTAATTTACTATATATTCATTAAGTTAGTAGGTAGTTATTAATATTTTACAAGGATTAAATGCAATTAAAAGAAATAATGAAATATGGCTTAATTTTTTCCTTTTTTGTTTCTTAAAATCATATATCATCTATAAAGAATATTATATTTTATAATAGTGACATAATAGTATGTAATTGTTTCCTTTTTCCTAAAATACTTGTTTAAATTTAATTATACAGAAATATATAGAAATTAACAATCTTGAATACAGGTATGTAGTAACAAGGCAGAATCACTGATGCAGAGAATAGTTTTTAATAACAACGCAAAATAAAATGTTAACATCCTATTCAACCAAAACTGAAGAAAAAAAAAACATTACTTTTTTTAAAGATGAAACAGTTTAAAATTTTAAAGCTAGAAAAATTATTACAAGTTTGAAATAAATTTATTTGTAATTGATTAAAATGTTTACAAGTAAGCCGACCAGAAATATCTGCATATACGACAATGATTCTAGTAATTTAATTAAAAAAAAAATATATATATATATATAAACACAATTTAATTATATAATTATTTAAATATTGGATAAAAAAAAATAAGATGGAAACAAAAAAGGTTACACAATTGAAAATGCACTTACTGCGTAAAGAATACATTTTAAAATTACAGACAAATTAAATGTATCAGTACCATTGTCAAATCTGGCTAAACATCTCTAAAAGATACATCAGAATATACAGTACAAATAAAAATATTTTTAATAAATATTTATACAAAATTAATCATTCGCACAAATCATTCATTACATTTTCACATAATAAGGCACTATAGGCAACATTACATCACAATTTTATTTATTTATTTATTATATTTATATATATAAAACGCCTAGCCTAAAAAGTAAAAACTAAATTTAATAAAAGGCAATATTACTAAAAGAAAGAAAATATAAACAATATCAGAATAAATATTTACCACATTTTTTATTTTATTTTAAAAACAATGTATAAAAATATATATATTTATATATATTTAAAAATTTACAGATATATATATTTTTTTTATTTTTTGGTCAGCAGGTAGTAGTAGCGGCCGGTGAATCCCACTTACGTTTATGCTGATCAGAACCAAAACCCTCATCATAATTTCCTTTGGAGATAAACAACTGTTTGTAGTGAGGCAGGCAATATAGCTGCTCATTATTTAGGGTATATGAATCCATTCTGTTCCAAAAACAAAAAAAAAAACAGTAAAAACAGAATTAAAACTTACATAAAGATTCCTTGATGATGTTTGGTACTGGACATGATCATGACTTTCTTTTACAAACTAGACCGGTTTGAGAGAGGACTACTTTTAAAGCCGGCTATAGAATTGCATAATAAGCCGACATTATCGCGCTCAATTTCATTTAGTAATAGTCATAAACAACCATGTTTAATTATAACATCTGCGATCATTGCCGCTGGTGCTTTCTCAGTGCACTGCTAGCTGCCAGCCGGAGGTGAAGTGAAGAAGCTCCTTAAGCAAGAAAATCTATGGAAAGCATCAATTCGAACTCAAGGCTTCCGCGTGCCTTCCAGCGTGCTACCGCTGAACTAATTGCGCCCTTTTAAATGATTTTAATTTAAGATAAAAAAATATCTTTACAAACAACCACATGGCTTTCATTTCTGATATTTTCATCATTCTAGTTAAACAAATTTTCTTTCAAATTGTAATTTTTACAACTTATTTTCGAGTTTCTTAATATTATATGGTTGGGCATTGTGCAATAAACTGAAATCACACTTTAGAGGAAAGACTAACATCATATACCTCCACAAAATACCATAAAAAAGAAAATGTCTATAATAAAAATTACCGATCTACTAAGTAGTTCCAAGTCGAGCTTCCATTTAATCGAAATAACAGAAAAAAAAGAAGAAATCTCACATGTAAGAAATACTAGCACCCTTTTATAATGGGATAATTATTACAACTATAATTATCAAATTGTTTACAAACATGGAATTCTAACGAAATGTATGAAGTTGACACTAACATTACATAAAATAAAGTTGCTGGGAACAGATAAAGGCTTCTGAATGTGCCTCCATACAACTCCAGGTCGACTACTATCAGGCCATAAAGGAAGTTTTAATGGTAGTTTAGACGTGAGCCTCTATCAGTTTTCCGGAGAGAAGTTTCAAATAAAAATACTAGGTTTTACATTTTTCTATATAAGTACATAGATGTTACGGCCAGTATTGTAAATGCGACCAATGATGATATCGGCCGGTCAATAACGTCACTGGTCCTATATTTAGACCAATGGACACAGATCGTAATACACCCTCTCACCGCTATTAGGGAATATATATAACGTATTAAAAATCATAATACTACATTGTAACAAAAGTTTCTGCGCTTGAAAACCATGCTGATCTTCTAAGTTAGATCCTATTTGTTGGTTTGTTTATTTTGACGACAAATCCTTGATTTAATTATGTACCCAAATGGTTGAATCTGTAACTATAATGCCTAAACTACAAAAACTGTGATTTGCGGTCATCTGAGACTTATGGGAAAAACGCAAAGGCGGTAGCCAAAAAAATTTGTGCAGTGAGGTGTTGGTGCACCGAAATACTGGAGCGTTTTGATTTAAAAGTTACAAAGTGGGGGGATACCAGCCTTCGACATGAACCAAGTTCAGGGCGTCCTCTAGTTACCGATGAAGAGGAATTGCTCGAATATATGAGGCAGGATCCGTATGTAACCATTCGAAAAATATCAACCATAGAAGAATATCAACCAAATACTGCCTGAGCCGCCATCTCAAAAAGAGATATATTTCCGAAATTTAAGACCAATGGTCAGAGCACTAAACCAACCTGCGTGTCGATGTATGCAAAATTTAGTTCGAAAATCTTGATGAGTTTTAGAAAAGAATGTAATACAAGTGATGAAAAGTGGATATTTTTGTGAAATCCAAGCAAGCGTAAGCAATGGGTACCATAAGGCCAAGAAGCCGAACCAGATGGAATCAAGATCTATTTGGGAAAAAATAATACTTTGCGTATGGTGGAACTATTTGAAGGAATCTGGACTTGTCTTTGGGCTGTTCCAGAAAGCAGAGGTCTTAACACTACTGCACAGCTGATAAAGTTTATAAAGTCTTAAAAGCAAGTACTTTCTCTTATACCTAGTAAGAGGAAGTATGCGATCGCGTCAAATTTTCAATATCGAGTTTTGACCGGAAATATATTTCTTGAGGTCTCCTAAGTACTAAAAATTTTTTTTTAGTATGTTTGGCTCGCGTTTTTTGCGCTTTTTGGGGGCTTCTTTCCTCTAAAGTACCACTTCAAACTGCAAGTGCGATTTTACAGAAATGTTTTTGAGTTTTTTGGAATTTTGTTCTAAAACGGCTATAATATTCATTTCCTTTAAACTTCCAATACTAACTGAGCAGTTTTTTTTTTTTGCGAACCTTCATAATCTACTGTGCCATGCCTTTAGCTGCGATACCGCTAGCTGGCCAACCGCATCCCTTCAGGTACCGCAGGCGAGCATCTCGCCTACAGCAACACCACCAGATAAAGGAATCTCAATATTCTGGAGGGCTCTTGAGAGGATATATTCTCATTTTCTTGGTAACTATACCCAGGCTCCTAAATCTTCTCTGATTGACAGCCTCGCAGACTCATGACGGAGTTTCCTCCGTCCCCCTGAGAATCTGCACGTGCTATCACTCTCCTAGCCCAGCTTCGTCAGGTGTTCTCTGAGTATACAGTGCTGCCTAGATATAAACCTATCACTTTTATTTGGAACATTTTTCTGAAAAAATGTTTGTTTGATGCTGGAATCTGAGACATTAAAATTTAAACGTGTTTGTTCAATATTCTTGACGCTCTCTGCAATATAATGTTTCTCTACCTCAGTTGGTATGTTGGCTATATCTGGTTATATCCGCATACCTGTAAGACATTGTACTTTTCCAAGGGTTTTCTTGGTAGGGTCTAACTTGGCCTAACTTGCCCAAGCCACCCATCATGAGTGATCACTGGTCTCATCATCATGGTGCTTGGAAAACAACCCTAAATTTTACTCGCCATGTTCTTGTACATCATGAGAGCACGAGCAGGCTTCACTAACATTTATTTCAATATATCAATCACCTATTGGAGCTTATTGCCAAAAATTACCCGTGTATTTAATCTCAAATCTTTTTAAATGTGGAAATGTAATAAAGAATATACAAACGTGGTTTTGGATTAATATTAACCCCACAGACAGATACCCCCAATTTCTAATCACCATTGAATTTTTTCAGATAGGGTTTCTTCAAACTTGCTTTTAGCAATTTGAGGACAACTGTGGTGATGTAATGATCTTGATGTTCCGCTGGCCCACCAATGTATGCGTAAGGTTATATTAGCCCACGTATAATAACATTAGGCACGTGTATCGTAAAAGAATGTAACGTAAGAAGTAACGTAAAAGAATGAATAAAATTCTAATTAGAAATTAAATACGGTTTCTAAGTAAATAGCGTGTACTGAAAGGTAGTTGGTATTAAGTCTTCAATAATGGTATCGAAAATTTGGGCAATTTTGTTTAGATGAAAGGAATTGTATGATCATCTAAGATAGAAAACATAAACCCACCCCTCCCCCAAAAACCCCTTTTTAAATGTCTTTAACCGGGGAAATGTTTCAAATAAAAGTGGTAGCTATTTATACGTGTAGTTTACATTCCTAGTTTAAAGAAAGTTCATAAAAGATAATAAAAAGTGGATTTTTTAATTGAAAAAGGATCTTTTTTTTAAACCCCATATTTTCTAAAACCATTACCGGTGGTGATACATTGACTTTCATCAGCAATGTTGAGTCCGAAACAATCCATGTGGTAGCCTTTCAAATTCACCAAAGGAAAATGTTTACGCAAAGTCTATCTGCTTTGCAAAGCCTATCTAATTTGGACCATTTAAAATTTTAAAGTGTCACTCAGAGAATCTGCAACAATCACAATCGCCCCTATACTGTTAGCCTAGTCCAGACAAAATTTCCCTTGGAAATTTGATCACTCTCTTAAATCTGGACATATTGATTATTGAAAAAATGAGATATTGATAACGGCATTACTGGACGGATTAACGACCGAAATAATTATTGTACACCATCTATATCATTCTACAAGTTCCGGTAAAATAATGATGTTAAATTAGAAAAGTAGCTCAGTATTTAAATTTCATAATTGTCTACCACTAAATAACTTTGATAAAGAAGACAGGGCCAATAAATACCTTAAAATACAGTTACAATAGGTGCACCGAAAGCAAGACTTGTGGTACACTTTCCCATTTGTTTCAACTTTTTCCAAAGGATATACCTTACTGCTGCACGAGGCGCAAAGTGCTGGTGATCCAGAATCCTGTACAAAAAAAAAAAAAAACATATTTAGACTATTTAACAAAAAAACATTCACAAAAAAAATGCTTTTCATATACTCATTAATCTACCCCACCTTATTTTAAATGGAACTATTATAAACTACCTTATATGTAAAAAAAAAAAAAAAAAAAAATTACACTAAAAAATAATTACTAAAATTATTAATTAAAGGAAATTATGACAAATAAATCCCAAGAGTAATAAAACTTTATTTGAAATAGTAACTGTAATTTAATTACAAAATAACTTGTTGACCAGACTAGATACAATTTGCATAAAACACTTGTAAAGATTAGCAAGCGTCTAAAAACACAGTATTATAAAAACAATTATTTAAATAATAAAAAAAAAAATTGGATGAGATGTTCGGAAGACAAGTAAAAATGGTAGAGTCGCTATCATGGGGGCTTGGCTGTAATGAGCACAACATAAGTCAATTTACTGAAACAAACAAAAAATAAGAATGTATTATTATTAGCTATAAATAATTAAAAAAAATATATATTATATATATAATTTGGAGATATATATGGTAAATATAAATTTGAATATTTTCACAAATTTTATTAAAACAATCTGTGTAAATATTATTTAAATATAAATGCATGATGAACCAAACTTAAAAATTCCCCACAAACATTAATATTGTACTAGAAGTTAAACACTTAATATAATTTTTTATATTTAAGTTTAAATAAATCATACTGGAATGAATAACTAAAAATTTTCAATTAAATTTAATTCTAATTTAAAATATAAAATTAAATATAAAAATATCAAGATTCAATACAAAACAAAATGCATTTATGATAACAACACATATAAACAAAGTTGGCCGAAATAAACATGCGAAATACATACACACATACACACACACACACACAAACAAACAAAAGAAAAGATTAATAATTCAAAATGCTTACCTTAAAAGTTTATTATAAAACTCCAAGAGACCATGCACAGTTCATGCTATCACACACTGATGTCTTTTATGTAATTCAAAAATCTTTTTTTTTTTAAATTTTTTTTATAATACTAGGAATTTAATTCAGTATGATTACCTTAAAATATCAAATTGTTAACAGAAGCACACACTGATTAATATGCAAAAAACAAACAAAAAGTTAAATGGTGTAAACACTTTTAATTAATTAACTAAAGAAAAATTTGGTTCTATAATTATTTTAAATAAAACATCGAAAAAATATTAAGTGATTTATTCGATACAAATAATCCGTTTTATTCAGGCAAAATACTTTTATGGTGGATTCTTTTTTTTTCATGCTTTCAAAACTAAAATAAAAATAAATAATAAATATTAAATCCTGTCAAAAGGATGCAAGTGTTTCACCATGCATAGAGTGCATCATGAGAATTTCAAATGATTTGTCTAGATAAACTTGGTGTAAAGAAAAATAATGTATTTATGGTATTGTAAAACAAAACTTCAAATATCAATAAATTGTACAAAGAACTTTAGAAAAGACGTAATCTAATTTTTGCCTAACAAAATTGTATGAAGCATTCTCAAATAATAGAAAACAATGTTTTAGAAAGAAGATAATCATTTGATAAAGCAAGAAGAATATTATATCTATAGTAGAAGTGTACTTTAACGTCATTTCATTTCACGAAAATTATTTATGTTATAATAACTTAGTATTTTATTACTGGATTATTTAAACAAAATTGTTTAACTTTTCGAGTGATAATAGTAATTGAAAAAGTGAAATATGTATTAATAAAAAATGTGATTGTATAAGGGTATGTCCACACTTGCGCGCTTTCCTCTTCCTCTTCCCTTTCAACTTGCGCTTCCTCTTTCCATTTCAACATGCGTCGTGCATCCCTTTCGCTCATGCCTCTTGAGGCATTCAATTCGTTGTCCACACTTAACCATCTGTTCAGTGTACATTTTATCTATGGATTTAGAAGCGGCATAGCTATTTGTGCTATCTGTTTTTGAAAAGTGCACGAAAAAGAAAAAAGCGGCGAGCCCTATGAACAAAGCAGCTTTGCAGAAAACGAAATATTGGACTAGTCACAGAACTTCAGCTTGACTTAGGCGTATTTCGGAATTTTATTACAGTTATGTCGAAGGACAACTTTTACAACTTGTTAAGAATGAAAGAGCTAATCATTTCAAAAAAGAACACTCGTTTTCGAGATGCTATTCCACCTGAAATGTGAGGCTACTGATTACGTTGAGGTTTCTCGCTACCTGGATTCACTAACGTTTTTGGCATATTTATGTACAATATCGAAGCAAAGCATATCTGCAATGCTACCAGAAGTCATGCCGAGATATTATTAATTAATAATAATAGTTTAATACTATCAATTAATAATAAAATGATTATTAAAATAACCAAAAAAATAATAATAATAATATAAATAAAATTAAATAATTTATAAATTATATAAATAATAATAATAATTTATAATAAAATTATTATTAAAAAAATAATAAAACTAATTAAATAATATTTGAAATTAATTATATAATATAACCTATACAAGTGTAAACACAGCACGTAGCGAGATTAAAAAGACGCATAGAATGTTGAACGAAAATCCAAGTAGTTGGATTCATGTGTGCTGTTGGTTGCGGCATGAAAACAAAGGCCTATTCAACTTCCATGAGGCATAATAACGCATGCCTCTCGTTCATCACACCGTGCGCTACGACGCATCCTCTGTTGAAAGAAAAGTTGCACTAGTATGGACATACCCTATGACTGTTAATTTTTCATTCTTTTCTCTTTGCTTTTGATGTATAATATTGAATAATGCAGAATATAAGTTGAAAGTATTTCAACTTTACTACTCTTATCAGAAGAAAAACCTGCTAAAACATTCTGGCTTTTATCTCTATCAAAGATCTCCTAGAGCATCAACAGTTAGTTACCTTTCACAGAGTAACTATAAAGCTGGATTCATCTTTTTGCAATACTTGGGAATTACCACCTTCAGGTGTTGCACGGGTGGCTCAAGAAGGAATGGAAATCAGAGAGAGAGGGAGATAGAGAGAGAGCAGGAATGGGAAAGAGAGAGAGAAAGAGAGAGAGTGAGAAGGAGCTAAAGAATTCTTAGCAGTGCTTGCGAAGAGTGCAACACTGTTTCCGTGGCGCTGAGGTTTATGCTATCGTTGAATATCAGATAAGCGGGACCTCAACACAACTGGTGTTCAAGGTTCAACGACCTTCAAATGTCTGGAGAAATTAATTTTCCTTAGTACTAGGTAAGAAGAAAAGTTTTACATAGGTAGGCTAAAATAGACACCTTTCTTCCCTTCACTGATTCCTAGAACCAGCTTTTGGCGTGTAAGCAGATACTCGACTGTTCAGCTTCTTACGACAGCTTCACAGTACTCTACCTTAAAGGAGATGATTGTACTAACTTCATGAGATGTATGAGTAAATGTAAATAAAATCAGCTCATTCATCTTATGGAAGATTGGTATTTAGGTATGCATTTGTTTGGTTCTAGTAGATTAACTCAATCTGTTTCTCAAGTTATTTTAACAAAAAGGGTTTTTTTTTTTTAACAATAAAAAGACTTCTGCAAAAACATGCAGTGCATGATTAAAATTCACATATACATGGAACAAAAAAAAAAAAATCTTACTGAGGTCAATATCACACAATCAATACATTTATAAAACAGATTTGCGTATCAGTCACGAATGGCATAAGAAAAATTATTTGATACAAAACAACTATATTAAAGCAATCAAACAAAAAAATTTATGAGTAATACAACAATTTACAAAAAAATATTCAAGTCTTGAACTTAAAGGAAAAAGGAAAATATTTGTTATTTCTTGTGTGTAAAACATGAGAATAGTATTGGTAACAAGTGTATGCAAATATTTGCTAAAAGTAAACAAAACTAAATCAAAATTTATTAAAAAAGTAAAATTAACTTTTTAAAACTAAGTACTGCGCTATCGTGCCAGATTTTCGAAATTGATTTTTCACCGGAAATACATGTTTTGAGGTCCTTTAAGTCCAAAGAAGTGGTTGTTCGAAAATGTCTGTATGTCTGTGTATATGTTTGTGAAAAGAATATCTCAAAAACGAAAAGTTGCAGGAAGCTCGAACTTGTTATTCCGTTTAGGTACTACCACCGCATCAGGCACAATGAGTTCGGGCAAAATCCGTCAACCAGAAGTGCCAATTTACTGAATTTATTTATTTATTTATTTTTTTTTGTGCTTTTCTCGAAAACGGCTGCAACGATTTTTTTTTTTTAGCTTGTTATATCAACTACAAGAGCTACAACTTTTATTTGAAACATTTCTCCGAGAAAATTCATTCAAGGGCATTTAAGAGATTTTGGAGAGGCGTGGGGATCTCTAAAGGGCTATTTGAGTTCAACAATGTGCTATACAATTCTGGTCAACTAAATAATATTAATTAGAATTATATAAGTTGCCAAAATTCCCAGTTTCAAGAAAATCGGTTGAGCGGAAGTGCGACTTTACTGTATAGGTTTTTCAGTTTTTGGTGATTTTGTTCATAAAAATCATTGACGATTTTAAACACTAATAAGAATTGCAAGTGTGAAGAAAATTTGCCATTTCGCAGTAAGAGAAAGTCGTGTGAGTGTTTCACACCAGATTTTTTTTTAACAAATTGCAATGTTAAAAACATCATCACTTTGAATGATTACTCAATTTAATATTAGAAGAAATTACTTTAAAAGATCAACGAAAATATATGGACCAAAAAAAAATCACAAAAGTGACAATGATAAAAATTGTCTCAATATGTGGAACG
Source organism: Triatoma infestans (assembly GCA_011037195.1). NCBI lineage: Eukaryota > Metazoa > Arthropoda > Insecta > Hemiptera > Reduviidae > Triatoma > Triatoma infestans. Next base: position 71,016 of record JAAEAF010003020.1, read on the forward strand.
ACTTAAGTTTTATTAACTTAATTAGTATTTATTTTTCTGATTTGCATTTTAATAGTTGTAAATTGATCAAATATTTCATTAGTATATTAAGAAATTTCTCTTATTGAAATGTTTAACTAAAAAAAAAAAGCAGCAATTTTTACTTTCTCTTACGGTTGGAAGTATTCGAAATCCATCTTTTAAAAAAACTTACAATACTTTTCTTACAGCAGGCAAGGGAGAGTAAAACACAGGAAATTCAAAACTTGTTAATCATTTTGAGGATCAGAGGGATCCTACACGAATTTAGTCAAATCTGAGGTCCATATTTTTTATTTTTTTTATTTTCTCTTACTAAAATAATATAGCGGTGAATTTTCACAGAAAATAATGTTTTAAAAGAGTCTCTTTATGGGACAAAAATGTTTTTATGGAATTTATTAATACAAGTACAGATAATAAATATAAATATCTATGCACGTATACAATTTATATATAATGAATATATACATATATTTGTAAGTATATGTACTGTAATGAGTAATATGTAATGTTTGTATGTGAGATTCTTTGATTGCTTGTGTGCATATGTGTGAATTTGTGGCTATCTGTGTGAAGAGATAACGGAAAAAAGAAAAATTGCAAGGTCTAACATGATAATCCCGTTTAACCAGTGATACGATACGAAAGTTTTAGTCCAAATTTGTGCATGGATTTGCACCCATTGAAGATGGGTGGTGTTGGTGTTGAATATTAAACAAAAAAAAATTAAATTTTCTTAAATGACATTTCCCGAAAAAATTGATATAAAAAACACAAAGGTCGTTCCATTCCTAACATTATAATTCAGCAAATAGCAGTTAGTATATAATTTCTCAAATAAACAATTGTTTATTTTAATTATAATGAGAAAGTTATTCAAACATTTTGTGAAGCTAAAACTCGAAGAATGGATTTTATATTCAAATAATTTAATTTTTCTAATTTTTCGAATATTAATTATTTGAAAAATCATGTTTTGTGTATAACAGAAAATATCTTAAAAAATATCCATGTAAATTTATTTGTAATTAAATTGAGTTGAATTTAGACATGTTCCGTTTTATTCGGGCCGCCACTGGGTCCTATCAACATATATTAATTTTTACACTGTATATAAATTCAATGCTTTGCTCTAGCATGAAACTAATGTTGCATATTATGTTACTGTATATTATTTTGTTATTGTATATTAATTTCTTTGAAAATAATATCATATTACTAAAATTTATTAAGAATAATTTAAAATTATTTCCAAATAAGTAACTAAAAATCTTTTTTTATTTGATAAAAATCATATTTCTATTCAAGCACAAACATTTGCGAATCATAAATTACGTTTATTGTAAACCATGTTTAATGATGAAGAAAAAAGGCGGTTTCAAAGTTGGAATATAAGATTAAATTCAATCCGGAAAAAAATTTATGAGATGAAACATAAATGGTGTAACAACAATCAAAACAACACTAATATTCGAGCTGAAATCAAGTAAAAATCCTAGCTCAACTGTTTAATGATCAAATGTGATAAAAATAATGAAGCTATATTTCCTATTTAATGTAGAATTTTAATGTTTCACTGTTTATTCCATATATATTTATGTTCATGAATATTATGTTGTTGTCGTTAAATTCATAGAACAGATATTGTATGCTTAAAGCAGTCACTCCATTATTTTAGATGGATCATTAAAAGACAAAAGGAAAATTACGAAAAAACAAAACAAAAACAGGAAGTAAACAGGATTATAAGGATTGGATTTGCAGAATAAATGAAATAGAATGTAATAAAATAAATTATAAGAGATAGGATTAGAGCACAAAAGTCATCACACAAAGAAGACGAATACTTATGAACGAAGGAGGGGCGTTGTCTTGGGCTTTGAGTGTGGCCGCCACTTGAGCTATTTGTTGAGTAATATAAATTGAGTGCGAGGCCATTGACTCTTTACGTCGGCGACTTCGCTTTGATCGCTGCCAAAAACAAATCCCCAACATCTTTCAGTCAAGTGAGTCACCACACTTTTAATTAAATATTTTATGGCCAGTTTGAATATGAACATCTGAAATATAGGAACGAAAAAGCGCTTTTGCTCACGGGGGCTTGGTTTTTCTGCTTTTAAATTTTATTTAATTTTTTTTTTTTTTTTAAGATTTTTGCTATTTATTTATTTCATTTTTTCTATAACTTCAGTTAGTTTTTTACTACCTACATCAAATATTAAGCAGATATAAAATATTCAAAAGAAAAAATTAGCAGTGGATTTTTATAAACAAGCAACAAGCACCTAAAAATTTATATCAGCTTTATGGGCTGAGAATACACGTCAGGTGATCTTAAAAAATTTATTATAATATTAATATGGAGTGAGAAATTAATAAATAGACAATAAAAATCATTACATAAATATAAAAAATAAAAAGTTGATTAAATATACAAATTTCTGATATATACAAGCATACAAATTTTATAGAAATAATAACATAAGGGCATTTACAAAAGCACTACTTACAAATTACCAGACATTCATGCCCTATTTACTAAGGGAAAAAAACGCATTTTCTTCTTTTAAATTATGGTATTATTATCAAGATAAGTCTCCATTTTAATGAAAGAGAGAAAAAAAAACGTAGTTCATATGCTTTTTTAAAAGCAGGAATGAGGTGTGTATGTGTTAGAGATATTATTTATTGAAGCTTCAAATAATAACTGAAACAGGCAGCTTACAATATTATTGCAAGGGTACACACCAACCACAGGTATCATCGGTGTTTGTCTTCATTGGTATGGTCACAAAAATAAATTAGCTTAAAACAAACAAAAAAAGGAAAAAAAAAACAACTTGCAAGGCAAAACTAATCATAATGAGGCAAATAGAAAATGCTCAAACTTATGGTAAGCTGTCTGTTTCTGCTAAGCTTTCACTCAAACATACACACTATGGCATTGTAAACGATAAATTGGAATTATTAAATAAATATACTAGAAAACAAATTATATAAAATATTTTAAAATTATCAAACGAGTTACATAAAATAGAAGCAAATAATTAATTGTATATATATGGAATAAATTACATGTTGATAATTAAATCAATGCCAGTATTGCATTCTGCTTCTTTTAATAATAATAGCGATCAAAACTTTAATTTTTTATTAAAAACTGTTTTAAAACGATATTTATAGCATGAAGCTTGCAAGCCCGGAAATTGCCTTGCTTGGTAAAATATCTAGCCCTCACAGAGAAAATGATAGTCTGTTATGTCCTAATATCAGCCAAGAATTCTTCATGAAAAAGAAATATTCCTTCATATTGGTGAATTTATGCAATTCTAAAATCAAATAAAATCTTATTCCATTCACCAAAAGTAGTGCAGGTCTGTTCCCCTTGAAATAATATTAGCAGTTGTACTACATAAGTTTCTGGTAAGTTTTTCAAAAATTTGTACATGTTAATTTGAATCAACGTTCAAATCATTCAATTATATTGCTCTAATTAAAACAATAATGAGGAAACTTTTTCAAACGATTAAAAATGTTTTAAAGATGTGCATTTAAAATTCCCTCTGAAGAAATTATAAATATATATATTCTACACAAAACTAAAATAAAAATTAATAAGCTAACATATTGTACACAGAAATATCTCAGATACCACAAATTAGATCATTTCATTGAGAATCATCAAATCTAAAGTGTCATCTGGTTACAATGCCATAAAAAAAAAGTATATTCTATTTTCGTAAAAAACAGGTAATTATACTAACACAAAGGTAATTTGAAAAAAAAAACTAAAATAAACTAAAAATATAAAACTTACCACAAATCTGTTGACCTTAGGCCTTGCTTTTTCTTTTGGTGTTTCCGTCTTCAACGACTCAAATTTAGCCCTAAGTGATTTTGTAGAATCTATACTAGCGTGCTCTGATTCCAGCATGGTAATAGCATTGTTATTCGATTGCTTCTCTGGTTCCCATGATTCAAATTTGGCGGCCAATTGTTTTGCTCTAGCAGCATTTCTTGCCTGATTAACATTAAAAAATGATTACATATTTAACAATCAATCAATTCCTTCAAATAACGTCAACGAAATAGATTTATAGCCTTAGCAAATAGACTAAACTATAAAAAGACAAATCAAACTTTGCAATTATAGTTTACAGATGATTATCATTGAGCTTTCTTAGAAGAAAAACCCTTTTTAAGAAGCTAATGTAAATTAAAACATAATAAAAAAATCTGTTGTAAAAAAAGCACACTTGGTGCAATTATTACAATCCTATATAATAAAATTTTCTTCCCAAAATCAGAATAATATTACCCGGAAGATGTAATAATTAATCCGGGCTTACATAAATGTAGGTCAAGGGGATTTAACTTAAAGGAAAGAGTGCACCTGAATTTGAATACATTGTATGGTAGCGCCATCTCCATAAAACCTCACAAAACTTATTTAGTTACGTCTATCTTACAAATTCTCTAGAACCTCTCTAAAAAATGTTTTTCTTTTTTTTATGAAAAATGATTCGAATAAAAAGTAATAGAAAATCGTTGGCGCTTTTTTCGAGACTAGCTTTGTTAGATCCTAATATCTTTTTTAATTTACCAAATGGCTTTTTTTTTTTTCAATGCAAAGTAGAAAACTTCATCTGTATAATAATATCACTTCCAGTTTACCGATTTTTTTCAAATTTTGAATTCTAACAATGCTTTCATTGTATCTTAATATTATATAAACGGTAAGTCCATCATTTTACTGAAATGGCACTTTAGAGAAAAGCTTAAGGATGCAGACTCACTCTTCAAAACCTTCCAAAAAATAAATTATATTGAAAAAAAATGTTTTAAATAAAATAGATAGGCATTTATATAGATTTAGGAAGTTATAAAAAAAAAAATCGTGAAGCCATTTTGGGAAAAAATCGCAAAAAACTGTAACAACTATTCAGTAAAACCGCGCTTCCGATTAAACACGATTTCTGAACAAAACCTTCGTCTTGTCAGATTTAGATAGTGATGATATATTATTTAAACGAAATGTGAACTTTGAGCTTCCTCTCGAACTTTTAGATATTTTAACTTTCAGATACCACAATGGTACAAACACATACTCATGCCCAAGCAGACTATTCGGCAAAAACGTTTTTTTTTTCGTACTCAGGAAATAACAAAACATGTATTTCCAGTGAAAACTCAATTTCAAATATTTGACTGATCGCAATACTTTCTACATCCAATAGCGGTAAGAAAAAGTGAAAATATTAACAAGTAAACGTTTAAAAATTAAGCGATTTATAATGCGCCGATCTGAACTGAGCCGTTCATAAATAACAATAATCTCTAACCAATCGTAGGATTTGGCCAAGGTGGTTGACCAAGTAAAAAAATAAAAAATTCCACTTTAAAAAATCTACGTTACTTATGAGAAGAAAATATTTTCTTTATTATTGCTCAACGTTTCGAATACTATCGTTGCCTTTCATCAAGAGCTCTTTAGTAGTAGTGCTTTAATAAAGTTCACTCTGAACTATTCTAAAGGACTCTGATGGACGGTGTGAATGAACTGACCGTGTAAAAATGAAAAATATTGTTACTTCCAAAGACTCTCTTCTGTGGCCACCACCTTCTAGAACTTCTCCTTATAAGCTAAGACCTATCTACTCGGATATCTTTTTTTTAAGTTTTATTTTCTCTAAATAGAATTAAACAACAAATTAACTGATTTTATTTGTTCAAACAACCCTAATAAAAAATGAAAATAAAATTACGCTTGTTTCTCTTTCAGAGTATTTATTTCTATGCAGTTCTAGACTGATACATCATTGCAAAGTACAAGTTTTCAGCTATGTCAATCACTAATCTATCTTCGGTTTGTCTAAGTATTACCAGATGACATTTTTTTTTTTTATTCAATGCAGAAATAATTGTACTGTGTATAGTTTGGAGAAAAATCAGAAGTCATCATCAGCAGGGGAACTTCTCTGGAAGTGGAAGTGTATATCTTTTAATAAAACCCAAAAATTTCCAATCTTTATTTTTATAATTTTTTCCCAACTCCATATAAAAAACTAGTATGAAGAACATCAAATGACACATATCTAATATTTCATTATTAATAAATTCCATTCCATTACAAATAAAAAAAAAAATTATATGATGTTACAAATCTGCTAAATTTATTAATTTGTTAAAAAAAATAAAAATAAAAAAAAAATAAAAAAAAAAGAAAAAAAAAGCGCCCGGCCTTCATATTTATATTTAGTCATGTGCAAAAAATAGAAATTTAAAGCCCAATTAATTAAAACTCTGATGATGTAGTGAGAACTCCTCAGACAAGGAAAGTACCATAGGAAAGAAACATTTCAAATTGAAATTTTTGAATCTCCATTATTATAATATTTTATATTATAAAGGAGATAGTTCTCAATCACTTCTTCTTCACCATAAAACAAAATTTACTCTGAGAAAAAAAAAAACGATAAATAAAATAACCTGTTCAAGGAATTCATCTTTGACTTTATATGATGATTTGACAACACCATCTTCAGTTTCGCTTTCCTCTTCTTCTTCTTCATCCTCCTCATCGTCATCTTCTTCTTCGCTTTCGTCCTCGGAACTTCCTGCACTTCCTTTGTAACCCGGAGGGGGTGTGAAACATTTCTTTGGTTTCATGCCTACAACAGCAGAAAATGAAGTCCTTGATTCCTCATTTTCATCATTTTATAATCAAGTTTACATTAGGGACTTTGCATTAGAGGATTCAAGAAATATTTTGTTAATAAAAGTTATCTTATTCATTTATCCAGAATCTAATTATAGAAACTAAAGTAAGGAAAAATTTCGTTATCCTTTACAATTAAATATTCAAGCATCATTTTTTTCTATGAAGCATTCACCCTTAACCATCAGGTTTCAATAATAATGTATTCGACAAATAAAATATTTTGTTAAAAAATAATTAATATGAACTATGAGGTAGAATTAACGTTTGGAATCTCAGGTCAGGTCAGGACAAGTAGCTATTTGCCTAAATCCTATACAGCAAAACTGCAGGAAGGCCACCAGGATGATATGGCTGCTGGAGGAGATAGATACATCATATCTTCCGCGAGGGAATGAGGACTGATAAGCTAAGTTATTGCTGCAAGTTTTATTACAAATTTGTGTTGCAAGGGCTCGCCTGGCAGCAAATACAACGTTTGTTGTAGAAAATCCAACAATCACAAAGAAAAGGCAGAAGTCACTTTCCGGTCTCCAACCCTAAATCTGATTAAAAATACAAGATTGAAGAGTATACTCTAAAAAAAAAGGAGGTGCTAACTAACCTCCGAAGTAGCGAAAAACTAGTAACCATCAAAATGAATCTCAAGTAAAAAGACCGAAACAGCTATATTACCTTCAGGAATGACTTCCTTTTGTTCTTCAAGTTGTCTAAACTTTGACAGCATTCTGCTTGTTGTTTGACTTTTTAGGATGGTCTGTTCATCTTCTAATTTGTCATCAGCTCTAACTACATCAGGATCACGGTACACTTCGCGTTCAGGTGACTCAGTCTATAATTATAACCATTAATGAAACAAAAACAAAATAAACAAACAAACAGTACAAACAAAATAAAAACAATGAGAGAAACTCAAACTTTTTTGGGAAAAGTTATTTCATCTAATTAATCTAAAAAAAAAAAAGAAAATTATTTTCATGCTTTGTTAAAAGGTTTTAAAACCTGAAAAAAAAGCAATGTTAGTGAAAAAATGAGGTACATGGCTTAGAAATTATAGGATATATATATGTGTGGAACAAAAGCTCAAAAATTAAATATCCTCAAATGACTTGAATGTAAAGATTACAAAAGTAGATACATATTGATGTACCTATTAGCAAACCAAAAGTGATATCAATATTCAAATGATTAAATAAACTGCACACAAACACATTAAAAAAGAAGAAGAAAAAGAAAACGGGCAGTTTTTAACAAATGATGACCTTCACTTGTCCTTCTCTTGGTGGTGTAATTCGGAAAGCTTTTCTTTCCTTTTCAGGCGCTTTGTAAGTTTCAAAAAACTTGAATTTTGATGACAAATCTGCTGTTTCAATTGTTACATCTTCAACTACATCGCTAGACCTCACAATATCTTCAGAAGCTTGTCTTGAATAGAATACCTATTATTCAAAAGATTATCACTATTCATATTTATCTTTTTGAATGATGAGAATAAAAAAAAAAAAATCAGTCAGATTTAATCCGCAACGCGAAACAATAGTTGCCTTGTGGATTCCCATCTCTCACATGTTGTAACTTGATTCCACACTATCGACTTCGGGCGTTTTTCTATCGTATAAGGTTGATTTCTTTATTCCTACAATGTGTTTCGTGTACGCCACACGCAGATAAAAGCAACCGGGCTTTCTGTGAATACGATTTTTATAAATCAACGAGATTACAATGAATATTACACGAGAAAAAAACCAAAAAGTAAAAACTGTGTCGAAAGTTAATTGTATAGTATATACAATAACAGAATTGCTCCTCGTATTTTTATATCAGACAAAAATTCAAAGTATGTGCTCAACCATTACATAAAGTGTAAACAAGAAGCATAGATTGACAGATAATCATCAAGGAGTCATGAATGCAATTCTCATTAGTATTCTAAACATGGAAGTAATCCATTCCGACAGCGGTCAGTAAGAAGGCAAAGGAGGAAACCGGAAATTTTTTAATATTAACTGACATTTTTATTAATACATTATTTTGATTTGATCTCAATCATAATCTTAATAGTTTTGTATTAATCTATCACGCAGTTTCATTTCCTTTTTCTCATTCATCCCATGTCATCAACTCATATTTGAGTATTCATTAAAACACATTGTTTGTATGGAGGAGAACATCAGAACATGGTTTAGAAGCTTATACGAGAGGTTTTTGTAGTGTATAGTGTAACGTGCCTATATACTTTTGCTCCAAACTTAGAATCAAATATATAAAAACTATATAAAATCTGTTTAAAAACTGCAAATCTTTGTTAAAATAATTTAAGCGGTAGCCCCCCCAGTTTTTATTTCTCACTGAGGATGGAAAATAGTTGATTTTTGTTTAGTTTAATTAACTTTTATTGAAATTACAACTTTAGGAAGCGAAAAGTAAATAAGATAAATGGCAGAGAGAATGACACTAAATAATAGTGATCTTAAAAGCGTTCAATTAGTAATAATCCACTTGAACCCAAGAAGTCTCAATCCCTTTCGAGGATTGGAGGGAAAGTGAGATTGTGAATAACTCTACAATACAGAGAACTTTGTAATTAGAAAAATTACTCGCCTAAAAATGAACCATTACAACATGGCGAAGGGGATTTAGATGGTAGGGCTTGGATTTTGCTTATGTCGGACAGTTTAGCTGTTCCACAGAGTTCGAGTCCTTAAGTTCCTATCGGGCAAAGGAAAGCTGGATACAATTGTCTTTGATTTATATTTTTACTTCGAGCATGTGCCTCACTAGTATAACTAAGAGTTTGTACCACTATTAAGAGACCGTATGTTGAATCTTGTTAGGGTTTCTTAAGTAACTGAAATTACTAAACAATGTGTAGTCAAGAAACATGCTTTCTTTATTGATTCGAAGATTTGTAGAGCATTATATTCTATGGGATATAAAAATGGTGGAGTATAGGTTAAAAAAAAATGGCGAAAATACAGTCAATGCAATTTTTTTAGAAAAAAAAAACACAAATTGAAGCTCAATTTTTTTGTATCTCATTCTTATAAAATTTCCGAGTCCAAAAGAAAAAATAAATAAAAATAAACATTCTTGTCCGCGTGGGTTGCATAGCCTCAAGCTAACATTCAATGAAATGGTTTATTCAGACCAGTCTTAACAGTAAGTTACCTTAGTGTTTCAACACATGCATAAAATATAGTAAATGTGATTTATTTCAAACATGTGAGGATTTGAAAATATTTAAAGGAAGTTTCAGCATCAGCTGCTATATTAAAAAGCACCCCCTACTAACGACTAAATTTTGTATAAATAAATAATTTATCATTTATAAAAATATATGGAAATGATTAAACGATAATTTTTTGAAAATTAAAAATAGGTTACCAAGTTCACATACATGATTAGTTTTCTGGAAAGCTTTGCGCAAGAAAAACTGTATAATTATACGCATTATAACCACAAACTGGTCATTAAGAATTCTAGAAATCCACAGTATGAAAATTACTTAAGCGACTGTGACCACCTAACACATACCTACTATATACTCACTTTCAAAAAAATAATTATTTTTGATAACTAGTTTTTCTTTTTATCGATAAATATGATTACAAAAAAAAAATAATAATAAAAAAGGGAAACAAACGTTTTTTGATGGTTAGCTGGTCCAGAAACTTAACACTTCTTAATGCGACCTTTCAAAAAATTATATTTCCATCTTCAGGCTATGAATCTATAAATTAATAAAATAAAAGAAATTTCAAATAAACTCATTATTCTAAGAAAAAATAAAATGTTCTGAACTTATTTTTCTTAACTTAATAAACTTATTATTAAGTTCAGAAAACATTTTTTTTTTCTTAGTTTGTGTTTATTTCAAATTTATTTTTATTTTTTCTATTTTGTTAACTTAATTAATACATTCATATTTTCTTGTATATCACCAATTTTACAGCACCTCGCAGGAGATCAATAAAAAAATTACAGCTGCAACAAGATGCTACTTCGGTTTAATTAAAAATATGAAGAGCGGCTGATCTCCAGGAAGACAAAAATTATGCTCTACAAAACGCTCATTCTTCCAGGATTAACGTATGTTCCCAAACCTGGACCATATTCGAGACAGATGAGAAGAACCTCCCTTGTCATCGAAATGAAAATTCTCCGAAAAATCTTGGGTCCAGTGAATGAAGAAGTTATTTATGGAGAAGAAGAATGAACTTCGTTTGAAGTTATTAATGGAGAAGCAGATGCAGTGAAGAAGATTATGCTAAATATGCAGAGTTGGGCTGGGCGGGCCGCGTAGATACAATGGAGAAAGATGAGGTGCCAAGGAAGAATCTTGAAGGAGAATTGGGCAAAACAAGGAAGGTTGGTGGTAGACCCAGACTCAGGTGACTAGATGGTGTTGCCAACGGTGCGAGAAATATTCTGTGGACTCGCAATTAGGGAGAGCCGCAATCAAAAGAGACAGCTGGAAGAGATTCGTTTAGGAGGCCAGAATCCGATCCACTAAGGGCTATAGTGCCACGAAGATAGATATTTTCTTATAGCCTAAATATAAGAGTTCAAATAATCGAAAATATAATTTTTCCAAAACATCGAAAAAAATGTCATATTTTTTTGGCCAGCCAAGCCATAAAAAGATTCCTTATATTTTTGTATTACTTTTTTTGTTAAAAAAAAAAAAATAAAAAAAAAAAATGTTAGTTTTAAAAAATCACAAAATCATTCAAGAAAAGTTATGTATTTCATTAATCAAATTTAATTTAACTTTAAATAAAGACGTTATAATCTACTACTCAGACGGTAGGAAACTGACTGGTAATCATCAAAAATTATTAATTCCATTTTTCACCTACTTTCAGTATTATCACTCTAAGATTTTTTTTTTTTTTTTTAAATAAAAATTCATTTTATGAACATTTGGGAAATAAACCAATTATAAACTCTTGATACATGAAGAGTCCTGACAAAGCGGACCATTACTGTCTGTATTGAATAAAATTTGAATTAAATAAAGATTTGCAGATTTTTTTTCCAACAATTCTTCGTATATTTCTTAATAACTTATAAACATTTCTTTCTTCATTTTTAAAGCTCAATAACTTAGAAAAGAATATTTAGAGCGCAGCTAAATGACAACATCTCAAGCCAGTTATTTCTGGTGGTTCATTACGATAAATTTAAAATAGGGAAGAATTGTAGTAATATGTTTGTTGTTTAATCCACGCAAGTGTATAAGGAAACGTAGTCAACTTCAGAGAAGATAGAGAAGGATTCTAAATCAATAGTTGGAGCCAAGCACAAACGTGGGTGTTCGTTCATATTAAAGTTGTCGAGCTGTAAAAAATAGACGCCTATATTAAGCAATCAGAGAAATGTATGAAAATTATGCTAATTTGGATTTTTAGTAAGCAATAAGTTTGCTAATGTATAAGTTGTTCCCAATCAGTGAAATGTTATATTCAGAAAACATTTTAATTAAATCTATTTTAATTGGGAAATTAAATAATCCCTGTTGTAATAGTGTGAGTTTCAGGCTTATATGTAGATTTAATTAATCATTATTTTCTTGATGCATAACCAATTAGCAATAAACAGGATAAATTACGGGAATTTCTCCAATGATACCAAATGAATAAGAACTACAGTTAGAAAACACGCTAATGTAAACATAATAATAAAAATAAGTAGATAGAATTTGCTACGCTTTCGTAACGTCCATAAAATGTGTAAAAGTGAATGTAATTGCACTTTCATGATGGAAGGTACACTCACAATCCCTTCCAGGGTCTACATGAAGACAGTTGTCCTTACGATTGGAAGAAAAAAAATGTATAATTACTACCGATTAAAACTTTTTGATGAAAATACTTTACCAAAGAGTTTATAGATTATTTGTGCAAAGAAGTGCTAAACTTTAATAAAATAAGAAGATTCTACAAAAGTTATAAGCAAAAGTTACATTAACTCGAATAGTGTAAAAAAAAACTTATGAATTTAAACTAAGAATGACACTACCTCTTTTATTTTAAGTTTATGTTTTTAACTAATTTATACTGAATGTAATTTCCTTAAATAATAATTGAAAATTACCAATAGTGCAAAACTAGTTAATAATGAGATCAAAAGACAGACAAATGATTGGTCTGTTTTCCTAAAATATTCGAGTTTCTGTCGATATTTCCCAATTATTTATACTAACATGCAAATCACTTAGTCTTCTACAAAGAAACTACCAAAGATTATATCAATCTATAATGTACACATATTACTAAAAAAATCAAACCAAAGTTCTGAATATTCTACAAAAAAAAAAAGAAGTATGGTACGCTTCAGAACCTTAAATTTGAAGTCAATTCTCCACACAAATTTGGCTCAATTCTCTAGAGCTATACTTTGATGATGCAAGAGAATCCCAAATCTCAGAACCAACAATGAAGTATGACGAAAAAATTATAGTATGGTATATATTTCAATGAATTGTATAGGTAATCATTCCAAAAGAATACAACAAACATTTGGAAAATCAATTTAAGAACTTGTAGATCTCATAAAGTGAAGTTATTCATGATAGAGATGACTCACAATCATTCGCAAGTATCTACATGAAGACATTTGTTTGTTCTTAAGATGAAAAGAAAAAACTGAATTTAAATTAATTATTGCACTGTTAATTTTTAAATGAGCACTGTTTGAAAAATCGGATTTTATTAAGAAAACAATGTGCTTAGGCGGCTTTTCGCAGCAGCATAGAATTTCAAAGATTTCCATTGGCGCGGAGCCTTTTTACGCACAATCGATTACCATTTGCGGCTTAATTCTTTGTTTACTACCGAAGTTGACGTGTTCTTTGGCTGACTAGATGGCGACCTTAAAGCTTTGAGAGAGAAAATACTCTACTTCCTTCAAGATAAATTTGGATACGGAACACTTCAAGCCCATGTCAAATTGATGACCAAGTATTGTCAACAGAACTTTAGGCTGTGTCCAGCTTGGCGACCATTCTAGGCCATTATGGAGAAATGTTGCATACCAATATATACCAGGAAATTATGAAAACCGACATGGTTTTATAATCGCCATGTTCCCCAAAGATATTAGTGGATCATTATATATTCATTATATATTTACAGAAGTTTTGGTAAGTTCAGCTTCAGAAACGCCAATTCGTTTCCTGTTTCTCTCTTAACGACATATCTCCGAGTAATGATCCTTTAATTGTTTAACTTTCTATTTAACAACTAAAGATAAAAAGAAAATAATAATAATACCTCTCTTCCTTTTTTGATGACCATACTATCGCGAGGTGGTGGAGCAGAAGTTAAGGGGACTGAATTTTGTTGAGTTTTGACAGCATTAGCATCCATTTCCAAAAATATACTTCTTGACTTCTTTGATATACCTTCCTCAAATACGCTCATATCTTCTTCAACACCTCTGTTCTTTCCTCCACCACCGCCGTCTTCTTCATCGCTATGTATCGTTTCACCTTTTTCAAATTTCTCTCGTACAACTCGTGCTCGTTCACTTTTTATTATATCATTTTCAAGTTCCTTCCTTCCAGTCTTACCTTCACTTTCAGCCACGGCTTGTTCATATAATTCCTTCATCTTACCTTGCTTTCCCTAAAAAATAAAGTCAACAGAAATAAACATCAAAAATAAATACAAATAAAACTAGATGCTAATTAACGAAAAGTATACCATATTAACAATTAGACCTTAACAATTTGAGGGTTGAATTTAGATTGTTACTAAACATAAAGATTGAAATAAGATTGTTACATAAAGTGAAATATGCAAACAAAATCTAATTAACTATGAATTACTCATATATTAGTGCACTCTCTTTGTAAAGACTTCTTAATTAATAATAACTGAAAATATCAACTCTTACATTATTTCGCACCATAAATTCCATGTTTTAAATTTTTATTTATTTTTTGTGTACATTGTCATTAAAACAAAAGTCAGAAACTTTTCTAGTTTCCCTAGAAACCAACTGTCAAAAATAAATATTTTATTCTAAATTTGTAATATCTCGATGTAATTGAGCATCCACACTATTGTTGTACTGACAATAGTGTTTTCTCTTCTCCCTTCTCCAGTTTTTGGCTTGAAATCATCGTGATATATTTCAGTATATCTTTGTGTGTAAAATCAACGAAGACGTTCATAAACATAAATTGTAAACATAAATAAAAAGACATTAATAATTCAAATACTTCCTAGAAAGTCACTGAAAGATAAATTAAAATGAAACCTTAATCTTTCTTAATATCAAACAAATGTTAGCAATTTATAATAAACAATACTTTACAAAATGTGTACATTGTTCTCTTTCCTTTACAAGAAAGTGTCCTAAAAAAATGTACCACATATTCGTTTCGTGAGAATTATCTGTTTTCTACTAAAAAACCGATGTTTTTAATCAAAATACTAAGATTTTTCCCAGATCAACTCAATATTTATTTTTTTATTTCTAAATTTTTCTCAGAATAACTTAAATGATATAATGTTTTGTATGAACACTGTTTCCATATCAAAATATACAGCATGTAATACTCAAGCTGATAGGTGATTGTGTCGGCACAAAGGAACCATTCTTCAGATTTGCTTTGTAAATTTTAAGTACTGCTTAAACAATCCATATTTTATTTTTGCAATTTTTAACTTTTTTATTTTAAATACACTGAGTATCTTTGAAATTAAGTCCACTATAAGTTACTTCTATTCTAATATTGCTGACCGTATTCTAATTTTCAGTTATCATTAGATAATCTTTGGCTGGTCAATGTAGAAAAATGTTGAGTTCAAAGTTTCCGTCATAGAAGCCATTGATTGATTATTTGATTGAATGATTGATAATCATTGAAATCAATTTGCACGACGGAAACTTCAAGTGCTACAGTACCCATTGACTAACTATCAGTGAAACTTCACTGTTGGAAACATTAAACATTAAAAATCCAAATTTCTACACTATCTGGTCAAACCATCTCTGACGACGGATGAACATCCAATTGGTCAACAATAAAGAGCAGTCTACAACGAACAAATTTCAGAAAATCTGCACTTGTTAATTAAATTAATTGAAAACTGCTAAAGCAAAAATAAAGTATTTATTTTAAGCAGAGCCCAAATTACTCAAGTTTATATATATATTATTGATAGGGTTTGTTTCCGCAAAGTATTTTCTCATTATAGACAACATTGCCCATCACATACGGCTAGTGAAAGCTCCTAGGGGGAAAAAAGTTAAAGGCAGGGCTTCTGGACTAAAACCCACAGGCCAACCTCAGAGCATACCCTCTTCTCCGGATACATAAAAGGAGCAACTCTAAAACCAAATCCTCTGGATATAAAATCTTTTGTGGATCTCTTGGATATATTGTGAGTAGATAGCATGTAATCGTCTGTTAAGTAAAATTGCGAATGTACAATTTATAAGTACGAGTAATGTGTTTTACTATATGGGTAGGCAAACCCAAGTAGTTGCACAAATCAACTGCATATGCAGGCTAATATGTAATGTGTGAGTATTGGAATGTCAGTGTAATTGATGTTCATGTTATGCTGCTTTTGCACAATCCTCCAGGTTGAAATTTTTTTATTAGAATCAGACGTCATTGCAAACTTGAATAACTCTTACAAATTGCGAGACCATTCTTCTGCCTATTAGAAAGTCAAAACATTCTATGCGTCTATGGAAATCGTATTCATATCAGTCCAAAAACTAATTTTAATCATAATATAACAAATGTCATTATAAACATATCGAACTCTTATAGTTTTTTTTTTTTAACCATACATGAGTGGGTGCTCTGCCTTTAGACGTCTTGCAACAAATATACTTCATTCTTGAAGAGAGTTCCCAATAGACGATATATTTAATTAAGAAAGGGTTTCATACTAAAAAAGATGGCCTCTGACAAAAAATAGGTCTTGAATTACTACGGTATGAAATACTGTTTTATCATAAATTCTTAGTAAACTATCAAATCTTTCAAGTTCATAAAAGGGACAAAAATAAAAAGTATGGAGAAAATTATATTTTGGATTTTCCAAATATTTTTCAATTTGAAGTTGAAACAGTAAACATTAAACACCTTCTAAAAGAAACAATCAATACAAACAGTTTGCCCAATCTAATCAACTTGTAAAAGTGAATTCTATCTTTCGATGTGACTGAGTTGAAAAAAAAAAATGAACTTTTAAAATTATTTAACACTATTTTTCAATTTTTGTTATTTATTCAATTCTAAATCAATAGAAATATATTTACCATAAACAGACGTGATCTAATCTGCTGTAATTCTTCCTTTCTTTGTTCCCTCATTTCTTCTTTCCTGGTCATCATATCCTGTTGACTTTCCCAATTTTTCTTTACATCATCGATTTTTGTAAAACTCACTGGTCTTTCCCTCATTTTTCTTCTGCATTTAACGATTCCTTTCTCTTCTTCTTCATTTTCTGCTGCGAGAATATAATAATTGAAGCTTTCAAGAGAAACAATACAGTAATAATAATTCCAAAACAATATTAACCTTCTTCTTCTTCTTCACTGGACTCACTTTCTTCATAGACAAATCCATTGAGTGCTTCATCACTAACACCAACATCCATTCCTTTCTTTTGAAATCTTTTAAATGGAAACTTGTATTATTAAATCAAATCGCATTAATACATAAGGTATTAACTTTAAACATACATTTACTTACTTAGCAAGTTTACTTAATATACTTGACGATCGTTTTACACTAACAGTTGTTGGAGATCTTTCCAAATTACTATCTGTTGTTTCTTGTTTTTCAAAAACTTGAAATCTTGACTTCACATTTAATGAACTTAATTCTTCTAAACCTAAATCAGGTTTATCACTAGCTGCAAATAAAAAAAAAAAAGAAGCCAAACAAATTAATAAGACAATTTTTTTTAAAAAAACATTGTGTTTCAGTTGATCTGATCTTTTGGGGAATTGAAACAAATAAAAAACAAAATGGATTCATGCTTTTTTCATAATTAAAAATGCATGTTAAAAAAAAAAATAAAGCATGCCAAATCAATAAGGCAAAATCATAAATAGAAATGAAAAAAAAAAAATTATTTAATTAAACATAAATGTATAATAATTTTACAGAATAGTTATTACCATTTTCATTATTTAAAAGCACCATTATTTCTATCAATTATATTTTAAAAATGAAATAAATTTAAATATATACAATAGTAAGACTATCGTGTATGTGCTTTACAGACAGCAGCCTGCGGTGTACTGAGAGAAATAACTGTGTCACTACTTAATAAGTGTAGGCAAGCGGAAAAAACTGCCGATGTGTGAAACTAAAAAAACCCGCTCTAATTAATAGCTTGTATTTAAGACAAAAAAAAAATGGAACACTAAAAAAAAAATACAATTCTTTTGCCAGTGGTTTAGATATATCTAAGTGATTTGAAGATGTGGTGTGGGAACATAGAAGTGTACATTTTTTCTTAAAAAAAAAAATTTATAATTTTTTTTAAATCAGAAAAGTAAAAAAAATTTGTTATTACACAAAATATTTATGTCTCTGTGATATAAAAATGTAAATAACTAAATAAACAAGTATTAAAGGCAAAATTTGGCGTGAAACCTCACAATACTTTCTCTTACCGCATATTTTTCAACTTCTTTTACTTTTTATTTTCTTTCAAATGGAATGATTAATCCATGTATGATGATTTTCTTTAACAAGATAATCGATAGGGACATTTGAAAGGAAGCCTAATTTCACTTTTCCTTCAAAACTGCTCTAAAATTCTCTAAAGAATGTTACAAATATAAAAGATAAGATATTTATATACTAAAACATGTAAAGGGATCCGAATCATTAGTTACTTACTCCTACCTGGGCTAAACTAGGGAGGGAGAATTCCATATATACAGAGGCGAACTAGCCCTACAAGAAAGAGTTTTAGTTATCGACACCAGTCAGCCAACATCATTCTACGTATTTTCTATTCTCAACCAATCTGTCTCTCTCTCTCTCTCTTAATTATTCTCTGGCTACCTTATTCTCAAATATCATTCAGCAGTGTAAAGTCCTTGCAGTTTGTGTTTCTATTCATTGGTCAGTACATTAACTAGTTTATTTCTTAACATACCTAACTTCTCTCTTATCTCTTTCTCTCTTATCTCTTTTCACCACAAACATATAACAAGCTTTTAGAAGGATCTTTGGATCCGATTCAACAAAAGGGCGAAAATAAGACACACCATTTCTTAAAATGGTAATTTCCATTTCCGTTTTTTTTTCCACAGTTGACGGGTGAAGTTGTTAGCGTCCGAGATTGTTTTCACGTGCCCCTGGATATTCAACTAAACGTACAACAGCAGCCGCGCGATGTAAAATGGCTAAATAGTCAAAGTCATGGCATAGGAAAAAAAACGTTTCTCACAGTTTTCTTGAAAAGGATATTCTTTTAACTTAATGTAGGGGCCACAAACATACTAGAGGTCTACCACTTTATTTTTCTAACAGCAATTTTTTCAAAGTCAGCATTTTTGCGGAACTTTTTATTAACCTTAGTATTTTAATGATGGTGGAGCTAACACAATAAATTCAAATGATATATTAAGGCAAGGGTTTCAAACACAAACATTGGAAAAGGTCAGTCAAATAGATACATATATATCAGACGCGGGCCATATTCAATATTCTGTGATCCAAAACATACAACTGAAAATAGAAAGATTCTCAAAAATGCCCTTTTGATATTTTAATAATGTGAGAATAAAGGACTTTCAGACAGGAGCCTGGAGGCCAGGTTAGGTAAGAAAATATATTATGTAAAAGTGGGCACGCAATTATGGAAAAGGCATATCAATCATTGTTGTGGTGGTGGTTGGTTCCGCAGATCTGGAAAGCATCAGAGATATTTTCCGTGGTAGTCTGCTTCATTTTGTGGTCATAGACCGGTTTCGCGTGTTCGCCCATCTTCAGGATGCGTTTTGTCAGACAGTGTGATAACACAGACTTGCACAGAGCAATTCAGTTTATACATTGTCTGACATTATCATGTCTGTCATTATCACACTGTCTGACAAAAAGCATCCTGAAGATGGGCGAACGCCCGAAACTGGTCAATGACCACAAAATGAAGCAGGAGGCTACCACGGAAAATATCTCTAGTGCATATCAATCAAATAAAAAGAAGGGTAAAATACCATACGGTGGAAAACCACATTCCGAGCACACTACCAACCAGACCAACTATCTTGCTACAGAAGCAAGCTGAACCTTTACTAAGTTCGGTACAAAATATACTGCGCCGAAGTCAAAGAGTCCTGATGCAGACAATCACTGTCATGGTTAATGTATGTAGCATCTCGGACAGCCTCAAGAAACAGCAACTCGGATGGGTGAAAACACAGCATATTATTAAATATAAAAAATACATATATCTTGCTATGAAAATATATAAAAATGAAATAATAAACCCAATTAATATGTATTGAGAATTGTTTGCTTAATTTATTATACAATTAAAGCATAACTATCTAAGGTATAATAAGGGCGAAACGTAGATGTCTAGTAAACCATTGAGGCGGTCTCAACCTGTCGTAATATCGCCAGTTGTCGACAAATTAAATTTATTCATATCTAGGACTTTTACTTTTAATCTTACATATACATATAATATTTTTGTGACAGCTGAACAGGCATTGACCGCTAAGCAAATTTTTAGATTCAATTCCCGGTCTTGGCCTTTGATTTTATATGAAAAATTGAGTAAAGTATGGTTGCTACCCGCCTCCGTTCTACCTCCACATTCGGATTTTTATCTGCACCACACTCTATAGTTGGCCATAAACCCCTCCTGTAAAAGTTGGCATTTGTACTTTTTTTTTTTTATTGAGATATTACCACCAAATATCGTAAAGTGCCAAAGGATAAACAGCAATTACAAAAATGTGATCGGTTCTACATGTGTATTGAGCTAGGTGTTTTGCACACTTTCCAACAACATTTTTTTCTTGCCTAGAGTACTTCAAAACACGTTTTTCGCTCATGTATGTATGTGTGTGTGAAGGTGTTTGATATATTATTATTTTTGGTATATTTTAAAGAACATCTAAGGTGCCAATGTGAAGAACATTATGGAAAACTGGAAAATAACAATAAAGTGATATATTCAGTTAACCGGTTTTGACCGAAATCAGCGTGCCAGCCAGATTCCCTAGCAGCACTTAAATGCAATATCAATTTGCATTTTTGGCAATTTTCATTTTTGAGTTAGGCTGGCTCCACACGGATATAGACATCCGACAAATCTCTCTCTGCCTCTCTCAAACACACACATATGTGTGCGTGTTGACCACACTTTCCAACACCATTTTTTCTTGTCTATTGTAATTCAAAACATGTTCATCGGTGAAAACTCAATTTCAAAAATCGATACGAATCCTATTATATCTCTCCCTATGGAAGGTTAATAAGGTCAACTCATATATAAGGTAATCACAGAAAGCTCTAACCGGCTATATTGTTTTGATCCAGTTGTATGTATGGTAACTTGAAAATGACCCGGCTCCTACGTCAAGAGCTCGTTCATATTGTACAATAAACTTTTTTATACAAATTAAGGACTTTTTGTGATATAATACTTTTTAACCAATATATTTATTTTGTAAAGATTTTTTGGTCCAAAAAAATAAATCAAACATCTAATCAATAGTGCTGAGCTTATTTAAGTCATCAATTTTTGTGTGATTAGTTAAGACTTCATAATATCCTTCTCCTATGATGAAATATTCAAAATAAGCTTTTACTGGTATCATGTGGGTAACTCCAAGAAGAAATCAATGTTTTGTAAGACTCCAAACTGTTATGCGAAATACAATTTTCGTTATTTATTAAGATTTTGCTTCTTTATAAGAGAAAGACGACCTAAGCTGCTATTAATTAGAAAGAAGAAAAATCTTTAGTAGGCATTTAAAGAAGACTGTTTGAGCTAATGGTTTTTTTCTGAACTGTAAATCTAAGTGCTCCCTCACAAGTAGTTTGCTAAACGGTAATGAGGATATCTTATAAAACTGACTTAACTTTGGGACTTGAACTCTCTAATTTTGTTAATTCCATTATTCCTAATTCTTCAACCATTCCACTTGGCTCCACTCAGCTTGCTATTTTCTCTAAATCTCTCCATCCTGAGAAAAAGCCAGTGAACCGGTATTTGAATACAGGTCTCTATGACAGTCATTTATCTATTATATCTTAAAATTTCGATCCCGGCTGATGGAATTTTCAAGCTGAATAGTGTCTTGAATTTATTTTGCTGTAATAAAATGTTATAATTAATACTTCCGGATGACGGCTTTTTCTTGAAACTACGGTATCGGATTCTCTATTAATAGTTAAAAATGAAATATCAGCTTTCAACTTGTTTCAATTTTCCTTTTCTGAGCTCCCACATATAGGCATACAAATACACACATACAAACATACACACACACACACACACAAACACACACTCGTTTAAAAAAAACAATATATTTGTCTTAGGGAACCTCAAAACACAAAAATCAGAATTCAATATTTCCTTCAACAGCGGGAAGAGTAAGTAATATGAGGTAAAGATCAAGTATCAGAATATTAACGCTTATTTCATCCAATAAGCATTCTTAAAATTAGAAGTAGATACTTAAATGAAATCAAAAAATTAAACAAACAAAAAATTAATATTATCAAACGCATGCTTTGTTTTTATTGAAAAATTATTATGAGAATTGATTTTTGTAAAGGACCCAGTTTTTAGTAAAAAAGCAATGCTATTTGTTATTAATCGTTGAAAAACATTTTAATATTTTAATTTTTTTATGACCAATTAAATTCAGCATTTAAATGTCTTTAATTTTTTTTGTGTTAGAAGTGCTAGGGATTGGTGAATTAAAAGTTTTATGGCTTTCATTTCTGAATACCTCTGACAACTTCAGGGGGTAATTCCACTGGTTGGTTTTCCCTTATTATCATTTCTGGTTTGCGACGTCTCACTATAGAAATAAAATATTTTTACTTCTAGTTCTTTTGCTTAATTTAATAAAGTAGAAGTTTTTATTTTACAAAAATTGTTTGTTTTGTCAGCATTTTTGAAAAAAAAATCCATGAATAAACATTGAATTGCCAATCAAGCAATTGTCAAGAGCTTAAATTTTAGTTTATTCTTTGCTTAACCAAAGAATGAAAAGCAAGTAAGGTGCAACAAACTACTGAAATTATGTTTTCTGAATCCTAAATGTGCTAGCTCAAAAGTTATAAAATTACCTGGTTCTTCATCGTCAATGATAACTTTAGGTTTAAATAATTCTTTGAAATGTGGTTTGCAATATAACTCTCCTTCGTGGCTACTGTAAATATCAACTCTGAAACAAATAAATATAAATATGTTTATTTATATAAGATTTTTTTCCATGATAGCCTATTTCATTTTGTGGTCATCGACCGGCGTTCGCCCATATTGATAAACAGTTGGCATCACCAATTTTCATAGAGCAAAATCAGTTTACACATACTGTACAATGCGAGATTAATTTTAACTGAGTTTGCTCTGTGCCGTCTATGATACCACACTGTTTATCGAGGCGGGCGAACGCCCGAACCTCCCAATGAACCACAGCAATAAAGCAAGAGGGAAAAAATCTCTGATGTTTTCCAGCTCAGCGAATCCAACCACAAAAACTATAAATATGCTAACAAATTTATTTGCAAATTAACCAAATAATTTGTGACTATTTAAAGTAATAACTTACGTTAACTGCTTGTTACATGTATGACACCTAAAGCAATTTTTATGCCAGACAGCCCGTTCTGCTTTTATCTGTTCCATTGCAAATACTGTCTTATTGCAAGCCTTACAAGTAGACGTTCCGGTTCCATCTGTACCACTCTAATAATTAAAAAAATGTCTCAATTACAAAAAAGTTTGTAATACTAGTTTGGGACAATTTCTTTCAATTGAATTTACATAAAGATTTGTGCAAAAAACATTCAAATACATATATAAACCAATTTTTTCATTATTGAAATTTTCCTTCATAAATATAAAAGGTAATTGTTTACAAGCCGGGCCCCAAGATGGACGACCACCAACTACACTAATCTGCTTCCCCCACTCTTCTAGCACACTTACATGCAGCGGTCATTATTCCGATAATGTACATATCGATTTTTTCCCCTATTTTATTTTAAAATTTTATTTTACCATTTTATTCTACAATTTTTGCATGTGTTTCATGTTTTGGCTGTAATCCAAGCTTCAAATTTAACTTTACACACAATTTACATGTTTTCCAATTAATTTCAGTTACTTTTCTCTTAACACAAAACCCCCCTCTGGGAACAGTCCAATCTCTCACACACACACTAAAGTAACGTAACAGATTAGCCGTTAACGGTCACTTAGTATCAGTTAATATTATGCTTCCCTTGATAACAAGTCAAAATTTTAAATATTACTTTTTCAAGTCTTTTACATTGCGTTTTTTACTTTCTCTTACTTCTAGTAAGAGGAAGTATTGTAATCGTGTCAAATTTTCGATATCGAGTTTTTACCGGAAATATCCGTTTTGAGGTCCCCTGAGTCCAAAAAAGTGGTTTTTAGCAAATGGTCTGTCTGTGTGTGTGTGTGTGTATGTATGTATGCATGTGAACAGCATAGCTCAAAAACGAAAAACCGTAGGAAGTTGAAACTTGTTATTCCGTTTAAGTATCACCTGGGATCTGACACTACGTTATCTGTCAAAATTCCTCAACCGGAAGTACCACTTTACTAGTTGGATTTTTTACTTGTTTGCGATTTTCTCAAAAATTCAAAAATGGCTCCGACGATTTTCTTTAAACTTCAAACATCAACCACACATACAAAGAACTACAACTTTTATTTGAAACATTTCTCCGTGAAAATGCATTGAAGGGCACTTTTGGGGGAGGAGTGGGGTTAGATTTTCATCAAAGTACTATCCTAGTTGATTATATAATTCTATCATCCAAACATAATTAGTTAGAAAGAAATAGATGGCGGAAATTCCGAGTTTCAAGAAAATTGTGAACCGGAAGTGCGCTTTTACTACAGTTTTTTCAGTTTTCGACGAATTTCATTAAATTTGGTACACAAACTATAAAATTTGTCAATTATCATTTTGAGAACTGGAGTAAGAGAAAGTTGTGTGAGTGTTTCACACCAGATTTTTTTTATTAATCAATACTTTAAATATTTCACATACCTATTGGTATTTCTTTTTATATAACACAGAAAAATGTGCGATAATTGTGGCTACAAACTGTTAGAAGTTGGTCGTCTGTCCTGTGACGAATCAGCAGTCATCGCGTTTTTGCAGAGGCACGGGTGCTTGCTTACTGAAAAAACGTGTCCTTCTGTACCACATTTGCAAATATATTGCAAATGAAGGTAGGTTTAGGTGTCGCAAAATTAGTGTTAACGGGGTAAAGTGCGCTTTTAAGCATTCAATAAGAAAGAACACCGTCTATAATAAAGCCCACCTTACAATTCCAAAAATATTTGAATTTGTTTCATTATGGTTATTATTGAAACATCCCCGACAAGCTATTATTGCCGATGAATTGGCATTGTCTACCCGCACTTTATTAATAAGTTCCTGAATTTCTCATTGTTGCCAAATTGGAATGACTGAAGAAGCTCATTTATCCTGGTTTAAATAGGATAAATGAGTTAATAACCGAATTAGATTCAAATTTTAATTCATAATTTGTACTTGTTTAAAAAATGTTAATTATTACATAGAAGCTCATTTATCCTGGTGATCGCTCACCTAATTAAAAAGCGACACGCGTCGAGCAACATACCTCAGGGAAACTTTTGCAAGAAAGAATGAAAAAATTATTTGACTAGTTTCAGTAGTTTTAAGTGGAAGTGTTAAATATCGATACTATCGATGTCATGGATTTCAAGGTTACTGTGCTAGAAGAGTGGGGGAAGCAGATTAGTGTAGTTGGTGGTCGTCCATCTTGGGGCCCGGCTTGTAAACAATTACCATATAAAAAATTAACAGTTCAAGCTAAATTCCTATTTGTAACAATAAAATTACTATACATTCATGTTTGTAACTGACCGTAAAACATTTTATTTTCATTTGTTCCCCCCAAAAAAATAAAGATTAATAACCTAATGTTATCAAATGTAATTTTATTTCAGACATATTTTGGTTGTCTGAATTTAAGTAGTAACATTTCATATTAGGTAAACGGACTCACGAGATTTTTCATTGCCTATCATAAAATCTGAATGTTCATTATTATACTACTACAATACATATTACACATAATTTTGAATCATTATGAATTCTGAAAAAGGGTTCGACTTGAGGTTTCAAATTAACAAGGTTATGGCAGTTACATACAACCTTTCATCATCAGTGCACAGGAAGCAGGAAAGTAAAACATCAATCACCCTAATCAAACTATTTTGATTTACTCTTATGTTTACTCAATTGATTCGGACGAATTGATTCGGTTCAAATATAATACTCTAGGATAAATAACAAACGAATTAACGAAAAACGAAATAACATACGTGTCAGTCATAAAACAGATCTATCAAAAAATATATGTAGTTAGTAGTAGTATTTCTTTCCGTGACAAAAGAATGCTATAAATTGGAAAAAGGATATTTCAGGAATCTACTGAATATGTATTATAAAATATTATTTTCTAGAATAGCACTAATATTGTATTTATCATCGAAGAATTTTCAACTTGTAATTTTTATTAGCCCTTCAGAACATATTAGAGAGAAACTGAACGAGATTATCATAATTACAAAGTTAACAATTTATTCACTTAAAGTCCATCATAAACTAAATTATTTACGGTCTTCACTTACATTTTGGAAACTATTTGCAATTGCATTAATTCTCCCATGTTCTTTACTGCGTTTCTCTTTAACTTTTAAATCAAACTGAACTATTTTTGAAAACATTTTTTTTTTTTTTCACTTTATTTTGTGAGTTTTGTTACAATTACCTGATTAAATGTTTTTGAAGATTTTGCCGGATCCGATGACCTATCATGTAGAACTTTTTTACTCAGCTGATCAAATTTACTGAAGCTGGATTTCTAGAAAAAAGAAAAAAATAAAATAAAATAAAATTAGATTCATAATCTAATACAAAGAAAATGTACGGAGAATATGAAATATTGCCTATTTCCAAAATTTATTGAAAGGGAGCACATAACAGTTTTTCATTAAACAAAAAAATAAGTATAGGAATTGAAATATTCTTTTTTTCTTTACCTGTTCAATAAGTATTCATTCTTATCTTTATTTCTAGATATATATATTTACATAATTTACCATGAGTATGTTTTTATGTTGCAAAGATGTATTTATTATTAAGTGCTCTAAATAATTTAGCCGAATAAACTGAAGCAAACTTTAGCACAGTTATATTCTTTTAGAATAAAGAAGATATGTGAAATAATGCCGTAGAATCAAGTAGTTAAAAATGCCTTATCTGGACAATAGAACTTTGTAACTGGCCGCAGGTAGAGAGGAATTTGTGACAAACAAGTTAAACTGGTGGTTACGCGTTTTTGGATTATTTAAGAAGATAAACTCTGAAAAAAGACGATCCATAGAAGATTTTATTAAACAGGAATAATGCATGATATTCATCCATCAAGAAAAGCAGTCAGTTCCTTACCAATCCCATCTCTTACTAAGGGAATGAAGTTGAAAATCGTGGCAAGAAATGTCAAACATCTATATTGATGTGGCAGGATTTGTTTGAGTGGATTCTGAAGATCAAAAGAAAATCAGTTTTCCAAGAAATTTATTAGGAATACAGAATAATACATATATTTATTATTGAAAAATAGTTACTGATATTATTCAGTATTCTTTCTTAAAGACTATTTTATTCTAGTAATGTTTTATTCTGATCACTTCTAGTCTTAATCTGATCTCTTCGAATATTTGCTAAAGAATAATCCACATTGAGGTGTTACGTCGAGAAATGACGATTCAAGAAGATTAGAAAATTAATATGTATATTAATATATATTATTTTTCATATTCACATTAATTTTAATTAATTATTAATTTTATATCTATATATAAATATATATTTATATTGTATATATTTATATATAAATATATATATATATATATTGGGGAAAGTACAAGTTGTAGAAGAAGCCAAACCTCATAGAATTGGCATATATAAATACAACGGCCGGGAAGTAATTTCACCTACAAGGCATATTTTTCAACTAATTCTACAAATAAGCGAATCCTGTGTGGCGAGCATGAAAATAACCAAATCGGGGAAATTATTTCCACTTTTAGTAAGGAAAATAAAAAATTATGTCTCTCATGAACTCTCACCACTTTTTACTTATATTGAATATATATATATGCTGCAAAGAATCATATAAGAGTTTCATCAAGTCACAACTGGTCAGTATGTTGTGCCTTATTTGTACGAATTTACAAATAAGGTATTTAATATGAACAAGTTTTTTGA
Source organism: Triatoma infestans (assembly GCA_011037195.1). Taxonomy (NCBI): domain Eukaryota; kingdom Metazoa; phylum Arthropoda; class Insecta; order Hemiptera; family Reduviidae; genus Triatoma; species Triatoma infestans. Next base: position 99,298 of record JAAEAF010003020.1, read on the forward strand.
AATCACATATAGAGAACACAACATTTTAACTTGTTCAATTTTGCTGATGTTCAACCTGCTGATTTACAGTTTTAAATATGGACACTCAATAGTGATCAGACATTTTTCGAAATATGAGAATTTTAAGTCAATAAGTTTACAACTATAAAGACCATAATAAAAGCAATTCTCCAACATTGTTGAAATTCTTATTTGATTCTTCAAATCAAAATTAAATATAACCAAGTTGAAAATTGATGGGCACTACCACTTTCTATGAAGAGATTTTATTCAAATTATTCCGGCTGTCTTATTTCCACTTTATGTTTGAGAAATTCTTAACTACATTACATTTATAAAATAGAAACGCATCTACAATTTTTATTTTTTTTATCCTGGTATCAGCCTTGCCATTTATACAACAATCACGGCAGTGCTTTTAACCATTGATGAAATCAAATCTTATGAACTTCATATTCATCTTAATTTCTTACAGCAAGCGAAAGATATATTTATAACATTCTCATAAATCCAGCATCGATGTTTGTATTTGCACAAGTGCACAGGAGGTGTTTTTATATCTTTCCACCAAGCTTCTGATTAAAATCTTTAATTTTGAGGTCATTTTTGAAGCTAATTTTTCCAGAACTTGATAATATTAGGTAATTTAAATTGGTTTCTAATTTCTGATGGGAGCTATCTCTTAAATTTTACGTCAAATAAAATAAGCTAATCCCAGCTTTTGGGGGCAGACCAGATCCGATTGCTGATCTTAGCCTTTTTCCTTTCTAGGCCTAGCTAATCATTCTCCATCATGCTATTTTTTATTTTTAATACACTGTCCAAAATAAAATTCTAACAGTGCTATTTTTTCATTTACTATACCTGATATTTACGGAATAATATGCTCTATGTTTTGATTTCCATCAGTGTAATGTACACTTTCACCAACAGTCGCAGTTAGAAATCTACTATATATGTATAGTTCCATACAGTTTCTTAATTCCAAAGAATTGGAAATTTATTGTGTTTACCCATCATTTGGTTATCTGTAGTGTATCATTCTTTTTTATGATTTGCATAAATATGAAGACAAAGCGAATGGCCAGTACGATGAGGATGAGGTGGGAAATTTTTCCATCTTAAAAATGAACTATGGCAAATATCCTCCATCTTGCGTGCTATTTTCTCTACATTCATTTGAAATTGTTAACTAAAACCATCAAAACTGAATAAGGAAGTTTTCATAGGATTGAAGAACGATTGCTTTCCAGTCTGGTAATTTGCTTCCTTTATTGAAATTCTAAATGAAATTGTCGATCATTACTGTGGTGGAAATATTTTACTTCCTTGTCACTCCCATGGAATGCGCTAGTGATAGCATGCTTCTTACCTCTACGATACTAAGCATTGCGCACCATCAAACGTCTAAGCGACTCCAGATCAACACTTAATATGATTATGAGTAAGCTACAAGCTTCACCCTATTCCTCATAGTTTTCATATTAATTCGGGGTGATTAGGCTTCTTTCTAAAATCTAGAATAAGTCTTAAACAAGAACATAAGGAGTCTGCATTACTTTTCAACGAGTCAGCAAGAATATAGTCATTAAGAAGTTATCGTAGGTCAGCTTAGTCTCAGTCGCTATCTTAGTCTCAGTCTGTACCTTTACATATAATTCTCCTAACCAAATAAGTAATCGTGAACGAATTATAGATAGTAACAGTTTTAAGTACTACCTAAAGAAATTCTTTTTTCACAGTGTAGAATTAATATTCCCCAATTCGTGATTAGAATGATTTGGAGGAGTAACCGTTTTTCAGGATGTGATTTGGATAAATGCACCCTGCAAGAATAATATACTAGAATATATGCGATCTGCAAGTTTATGACATATTTTTAGAAAAGAAAAAAACAATTATTATGCGGATTCTGGTGGACAAAGCTTCTACTCTCCAATTATGTAATAAATGAATGAAAAGGAGGAAAATGATAATTTTGAGCAACAATAAATAAAAAAATAAATTATATATTTTTTTTGTGCCTTTTGTGATTTTAATAAAGTAAAAGGGTGCATAATGTGCAAATTACAAATAAAATCAGCAAACCAATATTAAATGTTATTGTGTGCCGCTTCATTTTTACAACAAAAGAAAAGTTAAACGAAAAGAATCTTTATTTCTCTATAGTTAGTTTTTAAATGACCAACAAATATGATCCAAGGTGAATATGAAATAATGGTCCAAGATAAAATAAATATGGCGTAGTTTTTATAATTCTAAAAACTGAAAGGAGAAAATAAAAAAAGATATGAAAGTTGATTTACAACCTACATTAAATCATTTCTTTTCTTTTAGATATAAGTAATAAATCGTATTTAGACTTCAATTTTCCTTGCTCAATTTGATAAGGTGGTTGATTGTGCAATTGCATTATCCGAATAACTTTACTATGTCATAGAATGTGAAATATTGAAATAAAGCATTATTATTACTTGTATTGCTAGGAATTCATTTTAGAATTATTTTTATTGGTACAATAACTTTCCAAATTTTTTAACTGTCTTCTAAGATATTAATAGAAAACTTCTGGAAAAAATATGCATTAATTATGAAGCATTTGCTGAACTAGTTTCAAGTGGTTTAAATGAAACATTTAATCAACAAGATACTTAAGCGCTTCTTATTGGCTGCAACAAAATTTGTGTGAAATATCCATTTTACTTTTACTGCTTTTGTTTTTATTATAATTCCAATAATTAACAAATTTTCTTCAAACTTAAAATTTTTACAGTACATTTATTGGAAATAGAATTACAAATAAATGTAATTGATGAAGATTGTACTTGCTGGGCTATAGGGCATAAACTATGAATGTGAGAACAGTGTTTGTCAGAGTCTCTGTCATCTCCCAGCAAAGCTTGCTTCGATAGTTTTCAATTAAATTAAACTCACAGATTCCTAAACCTAATCCAATTTTTTTCGGAAAAAAATTTACAAATAAATATGATAGTTCATATATGAGCAATGTGAATTCAAAATTTAGACAAAATTTATTAACCAATATTCTTCAAATTTAAATTTTGGCTATGCACCTAATATACTTTAATATTAATGTATATGAAATGATCATTATACTGAGGTGAATCTTTACAGGAAAACTTATTTGTAGCTTTCCCAGAATTTTTTCCAAAAATCATTTCCCTGGATTATATAAAAGTAAAAAGCTTGAAAAATTGGACGGAAATTTTGCCACATCCGTCTTACAGCCCGGATCTTGCACCAACAAATTTCTTTTTCTTTGATGCCCAGAAGAAGTCATGTAGCATCAAGTTTTTACAGCACCGAAGAAGTGAAAACGAATGTGCAACACTAGCTTACACTTCAAGACAAAGAATTTCTTATTGTTGGCATTAATAGTAAATAACAGTCAAGCATAATTAGAGAGATGATGAGTATAATATAATGAGAGGTATTTGTCGAAAAATAATTAATGGTGAGTTTCATTAAATCAGCACATTAAAACTATAACCTTTATTTCTTAAATTTATTAAATGACCCTCATATCTTTCTCAAAATTTCCCTTTTCTTCCTTTCTTATACTAGTTATTATTATTATTCATGTTCCAGTGCTATTTCAGATCGGGAGTGTGAGAATTTTTTTTGTACTCTAAATTTGTTGTGACTTTTCATTTGCCTTACGAGGACAAACTAATTTCATTGCTCGTTTTTTATTTTATTTTGTTTTTTAAATTAAGGCGCGTCAACATATGGTGCCTGGAGCCTTCTCAGTGCACTGCCACAGGGCACTGTTCTCTCGTTATAGACAACAGTGTCTATCACTGAATAGTTAGGTGTAAAGAAACCTAAGAACACAAAATCTAAGAACAGCAAAGCATAGAATTCTTTTTAGAGATTCCTAGGGGAGTTCCAAGCTTAAGCTTTCCTCTGAAAGTGCCACTTGAATATAATATAGAGTTTTACAATTGTGTAATATTAAGTACCAAGTATAACATTAAATTCCAAGTTCGAAGAAAATCAATTAACCGAAGTGGCTTTACAGAATAGATTTCATTCTATTTTTTCAAAAAGTGCTCAAACGATTTTCATGGAAACTTTGTATGCTAACTCTGCATATCTATAAAACTACGCATATCTATTAACCATAAAGAAATTTATTTTTGGATATTTTGGAAAATCTGGGTTAGATTTCAAAATTTATAGCGTTGAAAGCGCTGACTTCTGGATTACAATGTTATTAAATTTATGTAAATCTTGTCTATGTGCTGAGAAGCATCATGTACCCACACCATCAACTACATTTATGTCAGGGCTAGCTATACTTCTAGTAAAAATTCCAAATTTTTAAGGTAATTGCCGATTACCTTAATTTATGTAACAATTCTAGATTAGAACCTTTAGATTGCCAGTTATCAGGGTTACATTATTCAAATTACTGGTGATTAACAGTATGCCGGATGGTAAATCAAACTGATAAATTCTCGTTAAATTCCTTCTTCCTTATCACCAAAATTAATCAAAAATTAATTTGATTATTGCATGATAAATGAATGAAAGAGAGTCTAAGAACGTAAGTGATGTAATTTTCTATCGGGGCTGGAGGAGGAATGATCTAATTTTTTACCAAAAATGTGAGCAATTTTAACAATATCTGAATGTTAAAAAAACGGATTCTTCTTACCATTCACAGTGACAGGAGTAAAAACAGAAACATTTTTAAGGGACCTCATTCATGTTCACAATACTAAGAAGCCTAAATCCTATAAGAAAGGATCTCATCATTTTCCGATTTTAATCAAACTGGTATATGGCAGACTAGCAATCAGCTTTGAATTTCATATAATCAATATTGCAGTAATAAATATGTTGTTGTTTCTTCTGAGGTTAAAAAAAAAAAAATCATTTGCTACATTTATAACCCCCCACTTTCTAGATGACCTCATAGGCGTTAATAAATTTTCTTTTGACAATAAAAACAGAAGAATTTGAATAAACCCAAATTTTTTATATAAACTATAGTTTGCAAAAGTAAAAATTTGGTAAAAGATAAAACATAAACTAATATTAATAAAATACATGTAGGGTCATTCAATTAGTAAAAAGACAAATGGTTGTAATTCTAAGTTGGTGTAAAACTCTCACTATTTCCTTATTTTTAGACAAAACACAGTAATATATGTATACACCCATCCCATTTTCTTATTACTTTTTTAAAGCACCAGTATAAATTCTTGAAGTGTGAACCAGTTTTGCACATTGCTTTTCTACTTCTTCGTTGTTGTTCTTCATATATGATGGCTTCTTGAGGTGTAACCATGCAAAAAGAAATCTGATGCAAGCTGTAAGGCGGATGTGGAAAAACTTCCCAGCCTAATTTTTCAATATTTATAAGCGTTAATTGCCTATCTCTGGGCGAACGTATAGTAAGAGTATTTACTTCTTTCCTCTGCAAAGCACATTGTTACTTTTTCAGGATGCAGATTTCAGAGATTCTTGAAAATCAAGTGAAGCCTGTAATCTCGCATCATCAATTTGTCAATTGTCACAACAACGAAGGAGTGGAAACAAAAACTGGCTCATAATTTCAAGACAAATAATTTTTTTACAGCTGGCATAAAAAAGCTAATAGAGAGATGCGAAAATTGAATTAATTTATTCAGGGCCATGCCGCAAAATAGGTAATTTGTGACTGAATATATCACATTAAAACTTATAACCATTTATCACTTCACTTAATGAATGATAATTTTATAATATTGCTATATTATCAATAGACATACAACAGTGAGAAGATTAATTTACTAAATACCAAAGATTTACTATACAAGGAAATATTAGATAATATTATATACAAGAAAAATATAAATACAAATATATACAAGAAAAAGAGATTGCAAAAGGCTATTTTAGCAGTGGTGTTTAAAGAGCTCACATGCCATAGCACAAGTTATACTTACATCAATCCGACCAGTCCTGGGTGAATTCGGTATATCGAGATTGTTTTCTATTGAAACTGCCCTCCAGTAGCTGGCTGCCTACATGCATTTAGAGTTAAAAAGGCCATGCAAGATTTTTAAACTAATTAATCAAATCATTAGTAACAAAGTTTAATTTAAAAAAGTGTGTAAAATCTTGTTCAAGATAATTTAGGTCGGTCAAAATAGTATTTTTTTATTATTATTTCTATGAAGGTAAACATGAAGTTTACATTTCTATCACAAATTCTGCGAACGTATGATTTCCATAAATAACAATTTTATGCTGACGAATTTTATTCAAACCAAGCAATTTTATAAGACAAAGAATTTTTTTAGAAAATACTTCACGGAAACTGTTTCTGAAATTTTTTACTACTTAATAATCGTTATGGCAATGCATCGCACCTCAGATTGGCGGCTCATGAAAATAGCTTTTTATACATGGGCAACTTCCCCTCACATACTCGTTGAGAGTCCGGCCAGAACTAATAAAATGAGATGTTGGTATGTCTCTCATGGACCTCTCTCAGACAATTGGTTGGATCCCTTACAAGGATGTGTAGTTTAAGGAAATATATCTACGTTATGGGACTTATGCCAAATTGCTTTTATAGAGTTTGCAAGTCAGAAGAAGAAACATCCGTCCATCTTATGAGAGATTGCTTAGATAGCGAAGAAATTAGATTCAGGATATTTTGTTGGAACAGGATGTTCCCCTCTAGATTATTGTTCGATTTGTTCGAACTGCTGTGAATATTAATTCATTAGGTCCAGTTCTGTATTTGTGTTATTGATCCGGCTTATTGTAATTCTTTGGAATAGCTACACGGGTCCTGACACTTTGGATAGCGTAGGGTATGACCACTTCCCAAAGACTAATAATAATCACGGTAGGATCCAACACGAAAGTTTCCGCCATAATCCGATTTATTCAATTGCTTTTCTTTTCTTTTTTAATTTGTTTCTCGAGTGTTTTGAAAAAAGATTCAACCCTTAAATTACGACAACTCACATATAGGTCTTTCAATTTCTACTCAAATATTTTTTCAGCAAAAACTGATTTTTGGGAATTCAGGGGGAAGCTGTAACAAGCTTTCATCTGAAAATCACATCAATTAATTTACGATTTATCACCACGATATATTAAATAGATACACATGTTAACAAAATACCCCAAAATCGACAGTAACAGGAATCTCAAACTTGGCATTCTATTTATGCAATACCACAGCATTAGATACGAAGATTTCTGACACCATCAACTGAAAGTGCGATTTTACTGACTTTTTCTTTTCAGTTTTTCGTGATTTTCTCGAAAACGGCTCCAACGATTTTCTCTAAACTGTTTATGTATGTGAACTACACGTATAAAGAGCTTACAACTTTTATTTGCAATAATTCTCCGGGTAAATTCATTTAAGGGGGCTTTTGAGGGAAGTTGTGGGGTTATGTTTTCCTCTAAAGTGGTATCTTAGTTGATTATACAATTCCGTGATCTAAAACAAATTAATTAGAAATAAATAGATTATAAAAATTTCGAGTTTCAGAAGTGCGTTTTTAGTTAGCAGTTTTTTTTTCAGTATTCTTAGTTTTCTCCTAAAAACACCAACGAATTTCATTAAATTTGATGCACTAACTGTAAATATAGAGAGATCTATCACTTTTGTTTGAAACTTTTGTAATGTATGTCCCTTCTCATTGAAGTAAATGATATATGTTCTGCATATAATTGCAATTTAATTACGAGCAGGAGTGAGAATTAATCCTACCGATGCCACCACTGTAATATACGAGTATATTTGTGCGGAGCAGTGGGAATAATTCTCACCCCTGCTTGTAATAAAAATGCAATTATGTGCAGTACATATACGTATCATACCGTCACCTGCTCTAACGTATGATGGCGTACCGCTTTATCCGGCAAAAGACAACGCAGCTGACCCTGTTCCTTCTTTGGTAGAGAGATAAGCGTACCTTTAGACTAGTGTATGGGTGCGCAGAGGAGGACGCCACGCTCCACGAGTACATCCAAAGGCGAGGTGACCAAATAGAGGCAGGAGACCTAGGCAAGAGCAGGGACGTAAGCAGGAACCGCAGGATTACTACGACCGCAGCTGTAGGGGCCCCTCGCATCAAGGTAAGAAATCATGTAATGCTCTGGACGCCAAGAAGGGGTCGCAACGCTAACTTCCATAGCCACTGGGAGACGCACTACGAGATAGAGTAGCAACTCTTCGAGGTGACGTACAAGATCGCAAATTGCAGGAGAAGGAGAAAACCATCCATAATCCACTACAACAGGCTGAAGCCACATCAAGAGGAGGCACAGGCCGAGGCGTCGTGAAGGGAGGGGAGAGTTGTGGTAACTATGGTTTTATTAGTTTTTCAAGATTATTTAATTTGCGTATATATTTTGATTTATTGTACAATTTCATTGTACGTAATTTCGAACGCTAAAATACAGTGTTGTTTAAATTATAAAGCCGGCCTTCTTTATTAGCAGTAGCTTGACCACAGAGTGTTACACTTTGTGGCGAGAAATTCATTTAAAGAAGTTTAGGAAAGCGAGAGGAAGGTATACTTTCCTCAAAAAATTTATTTTATTAAGTATAAATTCTCCCATTGATTGAAAACTGAATACAAACATTTAGTGAAGCATTATAAGTTTGAAGAAAATTTATCAATTACAATTTTTATTAACTGCAGTGTAAGAGAAAGTCGTGTAAGTATTTCGCACCAGATTTTTAAAATTGTGCGTGAAATAATAATTTAGAGGAAAGCTAACTTTGTAATTCCCCACAACCCTTCAAATATCAATTTTCCTAGAGAAATATTTCAAATAAAAGTGATGGGCAATTATGTGGCTAGATAATTTGAGAAATTTATAGGAAATCATCAGATCTCATTTTGAGAAAATCACAAACAAAAAAATGGTAAAAAACATCCATTAAGGCGCACTTGCGGCGACGCCGAAACTAAATCCAATATCAAGTTCGAACTTTCTACAATTTTTGTCATTTTTTGAGATATTTCGTTATTTCGTTACATACACAAACCAATCCGATAAAATTTGTCCAGAAAACCAACCGCTCGGTATTTTCTGGTAAAAATCGATTTCAATAATTTGACACGATCACAATACTTCTTACAATAGTAAAATGTAAAAGAAAGTAAAATAAAACCTATCCGGATCCCATAAAGCCTTTTTGAGACAAGAAGACGGTGTTTACTGTGATAAATTAGTTCAGCAGAAGATGTTAAAGATGGTAAAATTTGCTTTCATAGTAAATCTTTTTTTTTTTTTTCAACGCCGATTTTTATTTGGCATTAAGTTATTCGTTGGGGTGAGCAGTACAATAGAGAGCAGCCATATGGGTATACCTGGTTGCGCGTTAATGTCCAAATCATGGCGAGCACATTACAAGGCAGTTCATCTCATAGGTACTCACCTCAGACTACATAGAGGGCAAGTTGGTCTGTCAATTACTCCTATTCGCAATGATGTTGTAAGTAATCGTGAGCAGTTAGCAGTCGAAAACCGGCCACATTAATCCTATGAGGCAGTTCATTATCTAACCGGGCCCTCATGCATGCAGAGGGGCCTCCCCTATTTCTTTCCAACTACTGCCTCTCGATGAACATCATTTTGTTTGCGAGTCAATGTTGGCCAGATCAGAGAACGGGCCTCACGAATATGAAGTGAGGGCTCTGGCTGCGATGACCGTGCGCCGAGCTTACCTAGCTGGTCAGCTTTTTCATTTCCAACCAGCCCACAATAGCTTAAGACCCATTGGAGTCTAATCTGGAACCGTGTTTTTAGTAACTCACTAATCATTTTGCAGCAGCTAAGAATGTGTTGGACCCGCAGTTCCTTAATTTAGTCAGAGCGATAATGGACACCAGGATAACAACATTTCTTGGTACAAGTCGTTCAATATTTTCTAGAGTGAGCTTTATTGCAGCAATTTCGCCGTCAAAATTCGTGCACGCACGTCCGACTGGCTGGTAGCTCTGAATAATTCACAGTAAACACCTGGTGCCAGCACTACTACGGTCAGGCTGTGCTGACCCATCTGTAAATATTGATATTAAATGTAAAGTAATAAATGGCTTGAATTACAATTTCATGTTTTGTTTTTTTAACCATTTGTAAAACAAGATCTTCAGGGAGATTTTAATTTTAATTTGTGCATGGGCGACCATAACTCTCCCAGTTAATATACACATACTCTCAAATAGAAGAACAAGCACCTACACAAGTTCAATCTTTTAAAAAAAACAGTCTTGAATAGAAAGGGCCTTCAAATATATATTCCAGGGCAAACCTAATTTCGAACGCAATATTTTCATATTATATAGCAATGAAAGTAAATAAAAATATGCCCACTGAAGTTAATTTTGCTTTCTTTTTACGGCTGAAAGCAATTCCGTTCATGAAATTTTGCATTTATTTTTGTATTTGGTTTAAATAGAAATTATAGCTATCAATATGTATGGAATGAAAAAGTGATTGGCAAATTAAATCTGTCATAATACTTGCACAACATAAGTAACCAAAGGACACCGAATGAAAAGGAAAGCATTGGTAGTAATATGTTTGATAAGTTCATCGGATATCAAAAATATGGTAATAAACCTTCGCATAATCTAGAGACTAGAATCCCGGTTTTGATGCGAGATATCAGAACTTTAATTCCCATCGATATTGAAAAGGTACTGGAAGCACTATCTGAAAACAAATGCGAGTACATCTTCAATTTTTTTAAAACAGATCTGGTAACAAAAATCAAAACTAAATAACTAAGTTACGTTCTCTTTACTGGCCTGTGATTTAATATGATTTGCGAAAGATATATAAAAGGTAATAAAACAATAAGGTCAACAATAATGTTTACAAAATTATACATGTTCCTCTGGAACCCGCTTGAAGCAAAAAATATTATAGTTCAAAGAAGTATTTTTAAATAGTTAATTTTTTTTTTTTTGACTATCCCGAGACAATAATATTATAATTATTGTATTTGTGACAAAAATGTAACTTCATTCTTTGAAATTCATTTGAAAGAACTACACACACTTTTTTAAAGTGAAAGATGATAAACACATTTAATTTTACCATGCTAAAAAATATTAGTAATAAATAAATGAAAAATGAAGAGATACGGACCATCTACTAGCAAGCATAAAAAATGCCGCTAACATTTAAAGATTAGAAACACATTAAAATGCAAGATTTACTTATTAGTTACTTCTCTACAATTATAAAATTAACTATTAAATATCGTTAAATATAATATATTTATTTCAAATTTACTAATTAATTAAATTATTCTTAACACTGACAAAGATTCAAAATATTGTTTTGTATTTTATTTTTTTATTTATTTTGGATCCCAGCCACCATTGTTTTTTTTTTTTTAAAGTATTTTTCTCTTACCAATTCCTTTACGTTGACGCCAGTATAGACGGGCGGATGGTTGTCAATCCATGTCAAATCGCCCAACGACTGAGCCCGCTAACACAACTTAAAGTTATAAATCAGTTTACAGTAAACATTTTCTTCAATAACAAAGTTAATGAAGAGAAGGTAGGTGAAGGTTATTAATTAAATTAAGTAGAATATTTTTTGCGATAATGTTTTAATTATCAAAAACAATTTTAATATTTAAAATTTAAATCCTATGTTACAATTAGTGTTGGGCTGGATTTTATCCGCAGGTAGGCAATTTATTCGAATTTAACTATTAATTTGAAACTTAACACGTTTGCAGTGGTTACTCTGCAACAATTTTGCAAATTTTATAAATGCCTATTTTTTTTTTTTGTAACTAAAATTAATCGATTAGATATATTTGTATTTAAAGCCTCTAATGCGTAAATTCATTACGCTTTTGTCGGTAACTTCTATATCGTACCATGAGTTTCGTCACGAAATTTAAACCGCTAATACAAATTTAATACTATATATCGGTTTCCTGGAAATTCTCTTTTGCAAGATCTGGCATGAATACAAATGCACGCGATTTCTGGTAGCTTTTCTTTCTGTAGGTTTTTAGGAGATGATTAGGACAATTTTTTGTCAAAATTATTACCCAATGATGTTTTTGCACATAATGTTTTAACAAATTATATACATAAAATAAGGGCGAGTGTTGGTCTAGTGGTTATGAGTATGGACTTGTAACTTGGAGATCCCCAGTTCGAGTCCCGGGTATAACTGCTAAATTTTATATTCGTAAAAAAATGTTAATAGTAAAGTGCTTCCGCCCCCGTCCACGACACCTATTTGGTAGTTGGGACGTTAAGCCCGCCTGAAAAAATAGGCATTACTTTACTTACTTTTTTTTATACATAAAACAAAAGTTGTTAGTTTATCTAAAACTTTTCCATGTCTTTCCGCAATTAAACTTAAAGAAGTCTTAAATTATTCCGAAATTGGACTCAAAAACCGACAGTGGGGCAATAGTGAATAATTCCCCCTTTCAAGAAAAAGAATGTGCTAACAATCATGATATAAATCACAAATTAGATTTCCTTTATTACTTTCAAAGGTCCGCTAAGGTAATGAAATAATACTGTATATCGGACTTCTTAGACGGATAACGCAGTTAAAAACAAATTTTCTTCTCGCAACCAACATGATAGACAGACTGCCACTGGTCTAAACAAAGCAATGGTTCTCAAAATTTTTGGCGTCGTGACTCCCTTGTGAACGACTCCAAAAGTCTTAGAGTTCCCTTAAGGACGACTCCATGCCGCAGCACTCCCTAATTATTATAGGATGAATGTTGTATATATTTTTAACTGCCCACATTATTTTTGTTAAATCATTTATGCAAAATCCTAGGCTTTTAATATTATATATGTATTACTTGTGTCATTCTGTTTGAACTAGAGACAACAATTTTTGGGAAGATTTTTAATAAATTAACAAAAAATTATTTTTATTTTTTATTTGTTTTATTATGTCATTTAATATGAACAAGGTAACCGAAAAAAAAAATTAAGAAAAATAGAAAAATTGCTGAAATTAAAAGAATTCTTACAGTTTAATGACAGGAATAGAGAATAGCATAAACATAATAAATTTCCTTGGTTATTAGTAATTGAATTAGAGTTTCATTATTTCTTGAATTCTGGATAGGTAAAATGCTATTAAAAATGGAAGTACTTAATTTTATTGTTTGGTTTCTTTCTTTTTTTCATATTTAATTATCTAATGGGGAATTTACATTTCATTTTATTACATCCCGTTTATTGGCCCCTCCCCCAAACCAACAAATATCTCATCTCGCCCCTAGGGGTTTGAAGTTCTGCATTAGAGTGCCCGAGCTTCTTAAACGTGTTGTACAGCAACTTGGCTGCAATCCCGCCGAGATTTATTCTGTATCTTGCCATGTTTTAAAAAAAAAGCAAGCGATCCGATTTCAAGTTTGATATATTTGTTGATTGAGAAATCTTAGCTAGCTTAGTGACCCACCAATGAAAAATAAAGTAAACCAGTTTCATCTTTCTTGCCAAATTTTATCCGAAATAGATCTGCTGCAGAAAAAAAGATAGGGTAAAGCTAGGAGAGATGACGCACATTTCAAATTTATGCCCTATATCAAAATATTGGAGATATATTAAAGCGGTAACGCTTATAAAACATATGTCAACTACTATTATCTACAAAAAAATGTTATTTTTCAAAATAAAGATATTCTCATTTCTTCTAGAAACAAAGTACATATACACTACATGGCCGTCTCTCCTACTATGGTAGGACAGACGACGCACCATAGGTAGGAGATCTCTCCTCTGGGAAGGCAAACTTGACTGATCGACATGAAACATGGTAAACCTATGTCTACGAGTCCAACTTTAACGACAGCAGGAAATCTTTCATTTCAATTGCAATTAATGTAGTATATAAAAAAGTAAAAACATTTACTAAGCGTTATGAAAATGCAGGTATTCACCAGATATAGCTGATGCGTATAAATGTTCGTAGAACACAGAAGAACACACAAAATAACTGAAGAATTTTGCAATACGTTCGCTTCTGGTCTCTCTACTCCTGGACTAACTTCCATGACGTCACGTGGTGGCAAATAAGAGAAGTAAAGCCTGCGTCTTCTCTCCTACCCCGTCATCTCTCCTAACTTTACCCTACTCTATAAATGCTTTTTAGAATCCAGGGCTCTATATCCAAGAAAGTCGGTCTTATGGTTCTTTTGCTGAGAGACTGGAGTCTCAGTAGCTAAAGATTTTTTTTTTGATAAGGTACACTGCTGGGTGGGCGG